>WAAG01043201.1:17816-61238 GCA_013390105.1 Tichodroma muraria | reverse complement strand
CCAAGCCAAACCATCCTGGGATTGTGTGATACAAGGTGACAGCACTATTGTCTGTGCGTGTGATGTCTTGGAGCTGCCTGAGCTGGTCCACTCTTGAGACTGGAGCACTTGTGGAAAGCACATCTCCTCTGGAGAGGTGTGAGTCTGGTGCCTGGTGCGTGTTTTGAACCCAAGAGCTGGGCTGGTGCTGTCTCCCAGCTGAGCTCTGCACAGCCACACAGCGTTGTTTCTCCCAGCTGCCCTCGAGATTTGGTTTTGCATCCTGCTAATTGTTCTGTGTCTGGCTAATTCACTGATGAGAGGTTCTGCAGAAATGCATCCTGCTCACCAGCTCGCTCCCTCTTGCTGCCTTCCAGATGTAATTTTGTTGTGCTGAGGCTTGATTTCTTCAGCTGAGAGGTAAATCCTGGAGTTGGTTCAAGGCTGGTGGTTTTCCCCTGATAACAAAGTGTACAGACCCATTGCTGGTCAGAACCAGAATTCAGTGGTGGTGGTAGGAGTGGTCTCACATTACAGCTGACAGGGTGTTGGTGCCAGATGAACACTCAGCAATGCAGAAAATAGACATTTGTAGATAGTGAAACATTGCTCAGAGGCACAGGAACGCTTCCCTTCTTCCTTAGATGAGGGACAGATAAAGGGGATGTGCCCAAGCTTCTACAGCTGTTTGGGCTGAGCCGTGCCCAGATTTCACACCCCACTCAGTGAAAAATTAAATGGCATCAGAATTGAAGCCTTTTTCCTTTTTTGGGGAGATAAAGCTGTTTTGGATGCAGTCACTACAGATGCTCATCACTTCCAAGATTATCCTGGGGCTGTGAGGGATTTCTCGAAGAACATTTTTTCTGTCTGCTTGAATTTGCACCAAGAGCTTGTGGTGGTGTTCTTTTTGCCGTTTTGCTCACCTCCCTCCTTTCCTATGCCTGGAGAAGGAAAGATAACAGGGAAAAGTGAGGTTTTAAATGTTCAGCTGCTGTGTGGGACTCCAGTGATGTAGCTATTGGCAACATCTCCACGTACCCTCGGCATGACTAATGAATCCACAGGTGTTTTACTCTGAGTTCTCCAGGCTGACATGGAGGGCAGGTTCCTGTTGGCAACACAAGGCTGTCAGGAGCTGAGGTGTGAGTTAGGCAGGGCTTGGAAAGGACAGTGCCTGCTGGGGAGTGACTCTGGACTAAGCTGAGATCATTCCTAGCAATCTTCAGCTCCCCAGGTCTGTATTTCACTAAGGAAGCAGCCTTTGCTGAGATTTAAATGTGTGTTTGTAAGGTGAGCAGCAACAGGTGGGATTTCCAGGTCTGTCTGTGAGTCAGAGGGATGTTACAAGGTCTGGTTGACAGAAATTCTGATTTTTGTCTCTCTTCTCCACAAAATTTAGGCAACAAAACATTGAAGAGAACATGACAATAGCGATGGAAGAGGCACCCGAGAGCTTTGGGCAGGTGGTGATGCTCTACATCAACTGCAAAGTCAATGGACACCCCGTGAAAGCCTTTGTGGACTCAGGTGCTTTCTCCACACTCTCCCTCACTGAGGGCAACAGTAGACATTCCAGTAGTTTTCCCAAAATATCCTATAATAAAGCACTGCATGACAAGATTTCAGAGCGCTTTACTGAACCCTGAGCACAGCCTGGGTGAGCACAGCAGATTGTTGGGAGAAGCAGAGTGGGAACATGCTGGATGATTAGGGCCCCTGGGGGAGTTTCTGGGGCTCCCATGCCTGGAAGGTCGCTGCCATGTGCGTGTCTTGTCTCGTTTTGCAGACGGGGATTTCACATGCCTTTAGTGTGGTGGTTCCCATCCACATCCTGCAAGGGAAGTTCTTGGGGTTGTTCCATCCCTACAGTAATGGTCAGTGCTGATCCATGTGTGGGCAGCCAGGTCAGCACAGTGGGATTCACAGGAAGCCTTTATGCCCTGGGCCAGGTGGGTTGGTTTCCCAGCCACTGAGTGCCAGATCTTAAGCTCTTCCAGGAGAAAATACAAGTTCATGCTGAGGCATCAGGATTTTACACAAGTTCTGTTGCTGGTAGGTGCCCAGATGACCATCATGAGCCAAGCCTGTGCTGAAAGGTGCAACATCATGAGGCTGGTGGATCGGCGGTGGGCTGGCATTGCTAAGGGTGTTGGGACACAGAAAATCATTGGCAGAGTGCACTTAGGTAAGTACTGGCATTTTTGGGGCAGCTTTAGCAGGGGTTTGATTGCATTTCCCGCAATTTTGGCACTGAGGATTGGTGCTGTAATCGTTAGGAGCTCCTGCAGAGTAAAATCAAAGTGCATCTGCAATGTGTTTGTTTGTCTTGGGCACAGGACTCTGTTTTCTATCTCACTTAATGCTGTATTTTAGTGGCATTACTGTAACACTTTGAGGTGAGGGAGTCCCAGCTCCTGCACACATTCTCTGGGGGCAAAACCCAAGGTGAACGTGAAATACCACAACCTTCCCTGTTTGGGAGGGGCAGCTGGGCAGGGTGAGCTACTCAGGAGGGGTTCCAGCACAGTGCAGTGTTTGCTGTTCCTTTGGAAAGAGAAACCTCTCTGTGCTCTTGTGCAGCTTTTCTGGATGGAGGACATTGTCCTTATTACTGAAAAATCGATTCTGTTTGCTGTTGCTGCTGCTTGAACTTGTGCTCTAATAAACTATTTGCAGCCCCTCAAGCTTGGAGGGTCAGAGAAGCAGGACTCAAGGTTCTCAGGCACATCAGCTTTTAAAATAATTACTCTGGGTTCATGGCAGGCCTGGCAGTCCTGGGGCTTGCACAGGGCCAGGGATTCTGTGACCAAAACAGAGCATCAGAGTGCTGGTTTCAGATTTACCCAGCCCTTTCCCTGGAGGTGGAAGAGCAGAAAGCAGATTTCTTGTGCTGTAGTGGGAACTTCTCTCCCTTGTGTTTCAGCTCAGGTGCAGATCGAAGGGGATTTCCTGGCGTGCTCCTTCTCAATCCTTGAAGAGCAGCCCATGGACATGCTCCTCGGACTGGATATGCTTAAGAGGCATCAGGTATCAAAACTTCTTTTGAAACAGTTACCTGGCTCTTGCAGGTTTAGTGAGAAGTGCAACATAAATGCCTCACCTGTGAATTCATAGGATTTTCCTGGGGAGAGTTGTTGGTGGATTATCTTCCAGCCTGGAAGCACCTACACTACATCCATCATGGACACCTCTAGGGTGTCTGGCTGCTGCCTGGAGCTTTTTGCTCTGATCAGAGATACTCGGAGCTTTCCAGCTGAATGATTTATTACAAATTGAGTCAGCCAGGGCCCTTTGGGGTTAGAGCTGATACTCCTGGCCCACCCTTAGCTGCTGTGAGCCATTCCGTTGCAGACGGATTGCCTGACCTCGCGTCTCCCTTTTCCTCTGGGAGCCGCCTGGCTCTCCGCTGGCTCCTGACGTGTCGATGCCCTTTTGCAGTGCTCCATTGATCTCAAGAAGAACGTGCTGGTGATCGGCACCACGGGCTCACAGACCTCCTTCCTGCCCGAGGGCGAGCTGCCCGAGTGCGCGCGGCTGGCGTACGGCGCGGGGCGCGACGACGTGCGGCCCGAGGACATCGCCGACCAGGAGCTCGCAGAGGCAATACAGAAATCCGTGGAGGAAGCAGGTACCAGCAGGAGCCCAGTTGAAATAGGAGTCCGTGCTCTTTTTTAGCTGCATGTCAGGATGTCTGTGAGCAGTTCCCCTTCTGGCTTCTGGGAGCTGCATCAGCCAGTAAAGAGTGGAGAGAAGGGGCTTAATTCTTGCTTGTGGCCTCTGAGTGCACTTCTCTCTTCCTTTCTGGGCTTCAAAACCTGCACGAAGGCACTCAGGGCTGTTTGCTGTTTAGTTTGTGCTCTCCCTGCAGCTTCCCACCCGCTCTGGTTTCCTGGCTTTCAAGGTGTGGAGGTTAATGTTTGTCTGTGGCCGGGATCACGTTGTAGTGCCCGGCAGGGACGTGGCTCAGCTGTGGTGCTGCTGCAGCCTCGTGTGAGCCTAGCTTTGGGGAGGCTCCCAAAACCCTGCTCTTATTGGCTGTATCACGTAAAAATAGAGCAGCTGTAGCGGTGACAAAAGTTCATGACAATTTTTAGAATTCACGCTATTTCAGCATTTTTCCCTGGAATGGTGCTCGTGCCCTTGGAGAGGGAATTGCCTCCTTGCAGTTGCTCTGAGGTTCGAAACCTGAATTCATGTCCTCAGCCTTAAACATGACCTGCACAGAGAACTTTAACCCTCCTGCAGTTTTGTTCCCAGTGTCCCTGGATTCCAAATGCTGCACAGATGAGATGGCTACACGGAGTTTTGGTGGCTGCAAAATTTAGGGAAGTGATTTTATTTTCAGCCAAAATAGCTGAAAGCTGAACTATGAGCCAAAAACGGTCTGAAACTCAAATTATTACTCCCTTTGGCCAATTTTCTTCCATCCTAAGAATATAAGTTTTCCAGAAATATAAAAAACCCCAGAAGGAAGATCTGGCTTTAATGAATCAGTAAGAAATAGTTTAAATGTGTGACTTTTCTAGCCAAATTTGAATTTTTATTAACTGAAGTTGCAGCCAGTAGAGAGAAACACAAACCTGGGTTTGACCTTGTGACTGGGTTTTGATGTTGCTAAAGGTCAGGCTCAGGAGCTTGGGCTCTTGTCTGTTCCCACAGCCTGGCAGGTGTAAATATTAGTTCTTTTCCTGTTAAAAAATGATGGAGCTTGGGTTAGTTTTTGGAATATATTTCCATTTTGGATGAGGCTTTGCAGATATTATAGTTGGTTGGATTTAGTTCTCTGTTGAAAGAGAACTAAATAACTAGCAAACCTCAGCCCAAAGTATGAGTCTTTACAATAAAAGCATTTTAGACAAGTTTTTTAAATATAAAAGTGCCTGAAATTATTTAAATCCAAGCTGCTTATGTACCACATATGGTTCTAAGGACCATGAGGCTTTGTTCAGGCTAGTCAGCACTCGGACACTTTCTGTTTTGCTGAGTCCTAGAGGAACATAAAAGATTTATAGGAATAGGATATCCATTTTGTGTGTTCACTTAGTGCTCATAGAACACTGAGGCACAGAACTAAAGTGGCTCTTGTTCAGATTGACTGTGACAGTCCTGACAGTTCTAGACATGGCACCAGCCTCTGGCCCATAGGCTTTTGTTGGCTGTTGTCCTAAAACGTCAGCACATTCCCTCTTTCTCTCTTCCAAAACTTGAGTTGCTGCTAGGCGATACCAAGAAAACCAAGAAAGGAAAAAACAGAAAATGGAAGAAGGACAGAAAGAGAATGTGATGCAGCTCCAAAGAAGCTCAGCTCCCCACAACACGTGTGTTCTTTTGTAACAGCAGGAATTTTTGCTGGCTTCCAGGAGATGGTACAACACAAATGGCTTCCTGCACCTGGAACCTATTAAAGTGCTTGTTTTGAATGCACCTGGATTATCCTTGAGCTTTATTTAATCCCCTGAAGCCCACTTTAGGGAGCCTGGTGATTTTTGTCAGCTGCCTTGCTGGTGGTTCAGCACCTATGGGGGGCAGCTTGAGGTGGTGGTGGAGTCCTGGTGGGCTTCACTGAGATCCAGGACCTTCACGTCCTTATTTACCTCTGATGGCTTGATGCTCTCTTGTGCCAATTTCCCACCACTGGGGAGCTCAATGATCTTGGAGGATTTACAAACCTGGCAGCAAAACTGGAGCTGTTCTGCTGAGGAGGCCGTGTAGCCAGGCAGTTTATCCCACACACACCTTTTCATCCAGGCAGCCTCAGTCCAAGTCACTGCCACCACAAACAACTCAGGCTGTTCCTGGTACAGAGAGGAATTTATCCCTGATGGTGCACTTTGTGGGGAAGAGTTTGTTCCCAGCTTTAGCTGGATCAATATCCCTGGTGGGGCTGGGACTCAGCTCCTGCCTCTACCTAAATGCAAATCCCTGATGTGTCTGATCAGACCCTTATTAACAGTCCAGCAGGTCAAAAGACAGTTCTGCTTCCTCCCTAAAGGGTTGGTTTGGGAGCAGAGAGCATGAATGTAATCATTCCACATAGAAACAGAAAGGTTTCCTCTGGTTTTCATCCATAGCTTCTGTCACAAAGCTCTTTTCCACCTTCAGGAAAGATGAGCAGTGGGGTGGTGTCACAGCAGGTACTGCACTGGTTTTAGTTAACAGAGAATAAAAGGAACAAGGCTGAGAACAGAAAGGCAGATTTCTGTCGTGTTGTGGAATTTAAAGGGTATTGTGGCTGGAGATGTAGGCATGGCAAGCTGTGCCCGAGTACTCCTGTAAAAAGAGACTCCAGCAAAACCAGTGGTGTGTGTTTAAGACCACTGAGTTTGGGAAGGAAAAGGGTGGCAAATCACAGAGCACAGGGTCTGGGTGTGTGATCCTGGGCAGACAGAGCTGTGGTGTCAGGACAGGGGCTCCGGTAAAGGTTGGGTGAGCGATTTTTAACGAGCACAGGAGCGGCTGATCCATCAGTCAGATCAGACTGTCAGCAAGATATGGTCGCTTAATCTCCCCTGATAACCACAGCCAGTGTTTGGTGCTTCTGATAGAGATCTGCAATTCATCTGCTCTCTGTGAGGACAAGGAAGCAGCAAGCTGGCCTTGACTTCTGGCTGCTTCTCCTTTGCTTTGCTCTTCCCAGCCTTGGGCAGCAGTTCTTTTGGGGGATTTCTTTCCCCCTACAGTCTGTACACTTCCCTTTGGCAGCCAGATGGTGTTTGGACACCTTCTTTTGGGTCTAATGGCACTGCTGGGAGCATAACCCTAGAACTGTGTTGCCATCTCAGTTCCTATATCCCTGAAACGTCTCCTGAGTATCTCCAGCCAAGGGGAGAACAGATGAGTACAGCACTAGACACATGTTATATGTGTGGAGTTTACCAAGTGTCTGCTGTCACCCACAGACTGCTCTGTGGCATAGACAGTACAGAACAGCCTTTAACCTGTGCTCTGGCACAGTTAACTCAGAAGAGTTAACAGAACAGCCTTAACTCTGTGCTCTAGTTGCTCTTGCCTTGATGTGCCAGATTGGCCAGGCAGAATCTTTCTGGGATGCAGGAGCTCCCTGCTGTTGTGCCGGACGGTCAGGAGGGGAGCTGAGCAGGACTGTGACCATGCATGGTGTGTGCTCTGAATGCTAACACGAGTTTGGTGTGTTTGTTTCCTAATCCAAACAGAACGTCGGAAGCCTTGATGCATGTAGTGTGTGTTTACTGCAGCTGGAGTGGGCCACAGACCAGGTATTTAGAGCCACCCGTTCCAGTTTGTGCTGCCACGGTGCTTCTGCTGTGTCCTGACTGCTCCTTTCCTTCTGTCTTCCGTAGAGAATAGTGACAAAGAAACTACCTCACTGGAAATGCCCTCATTACCAGCTTCTGATGGGTTTCAAAATCCAGTCCAGTCTTCAGGACTAAATTCCAAGATCTGTAATCCCACAAATCAGTTACTTGATCGTTCTGTCTCTGCCCCTGCTTCAATTTGCTCATCCGAATCCAGCCTTGCAGAGCCCATTGATCCTAGAGCCGTCAAGAATTCTGACTCTTCACCTGAACACCGGATAACCCCAGGAAAAGAACCACCTCTGGTATTACAGCATCATTCCAATAGTTCTTCCTTGGCAAATAATGACCCCTCTCCACACACTGGAGATGGAACCTGTTCCAATCCAGCTTGCCTTTCACAGAAGACACTCAAAGAAACATTTAGTGCTGACATTTTAAAGGAATGTAATGCTAAAGGACAAGATCATGGTCAGGAACATCCTCTGGAAGTGACAAAAGTCAATTTGGATGACACTGCTGCCAAGCACAGGCAGGATAAAGTTGTCTCTCTGTCTTCAGAGCAGGAGCAAAAACATGAGCTTACCACAGACCATCGGATGTGCAAAGAGCCAGAAAAGGAACATCTTGAGGAGCAAACTGAGACAACTGATCCAGAACCTCCTTGCTGTGTTGGTGGGATTGAGAAACCTGCTGTGGCAGAAGCCAAACAGCCAGAAAATCCTTCCATGGAAGTGAGAGATGGACTGGAGAGAGCAGGTCTTTCCTGTGTGAAAGGGAGCATCCAGCTGTCAGCCTCCTGTAGCCATGTGCACATGGAAGCCTCCATGGAAGTAGATGCAGTGGAGCAGGCTGCAGCTGAAGCGCAGAGCTCAGCAAGGCAGCAGAAGCAGCAGACTGAGAACGGACGTATGTCCAACCTGAACTCAGAGGCCTTCTCCATGGAGGTGGAGTTGCTGAAGTCTCTGTCCTCCTTGAGTGATCCACTTTCCACCAGTGATGTCCTGCAGTCTAAAAGCACCAGTGAAATTCCTGCAGAATATCATGAGTTGGCTAATTTGGCAGCAGACAGCTCTTCCCCCTCCAGTGCCCAACAGCTGGACACAGATCCAGGAAGACCTTCAGAAGAGCCATGTTTCCCTCTAGCATCAGCCTTGAAAGAGCTTCACGAGCTCTTGGTTATCAGTCGGAAAGGAGAATGTAAGATCCTTGCCTCAGAAGAAGTCTCCCAGCTGGAAACGGCTCACAGAAAGCCAGCGGTGCAGCAGAAGGGACTTCGTGAAGGTGAGCGGGAAGGCTCAGATCCAGGCAGCCAGGAACAGAGCTGTTCCTTCGCCGAGGCCAGGTCTGAGGGTGGAGGAGCAGAGGGGAGCCAGCCTTGTGATTCTGGCAGAGAGCACATCAGTCCTGGGCATCCTGTGCTCAGGGGAGGTGCTTTAGAGAGGCAGAAGGGTTCAGGTAAGAGCGATGCGGTCATGGTGAGTTCTGCAGCCACCCCTGGGCAGCAGCAGAGCCCAGAGCAGAGGGAGGTTTTGGCAGGAGGTTCTCAGAGTCCACCTAGCCCAACTTTGGAGCAAAGCACACCTGTTTCCTCCGCACCTGCTTCAGGTGAAGGAGCGCCACAGGATACTCAGAGCCTGTTCACAGGAGCACCTGGGAGAAATGGCAGTGCTGCTCCTGAAGGTCCGTGGCTGGTGGGTGGGAGTGAGGAACCAGCGCTGAGCCCCCCAGCTGCCCACACCAGACTGGCCACAGGGGCTTCTCCACCCCCTGCTTTCCCTGTGGCTGATGTCAGCCGGATCCTCGGTGCGGGTTTTACCCCACAGGAAGCTCTCCAGGCCTTGGAACAAGCGGGTGGAAACGCAGATCTTGCTCTTCTCATTTTGCTAGCCAAGAGCATCGTTGTTCCCACATAACTGTGGAAGAGGGACTTGACTGGGGGATCTTTTCTTCTGCAGGAGTATCTCAATTACACACCTCAGTGGACAAGCAGAATGTTGAGCCAGATCTTTTTAATTATTTGCAGCCAAAGTAACACATCATTTCACTCGTTAGATTTGGGCTTTGAAAGGAAAGAAAACGTCCTTGCATTGTGTGGACAGGATAGCTTTTAATCATGCATACTGGATTAAAACTACTGGTTTTATTTAAATGTACAATTTTAGAATAACCTCCAATGCTACGAATAAAAAGCAGCAGCCACTGCGCTCACTGCCCTGTCCGGCACGCAGCAGGTTGTGATGGGGATTGGCCACACGTGCACAGGAGGGGAGGTGCACACTGAGTCCAGCGTGGACTCTGGATTTGTTGCAGCTCCTTGGAACCCAGCATCCAGCTGTTGAAATTATTCTGTCAGCTACTGAAAGTGTATAGATGCTCATGGATGTGTAAGGCTTGTCAGAGGAATGAGGGGTTTTTTTGGGAGTTTGGGTTTTCTTGTGTGCACGGGGAAGGCTGATGCTTATTTTTGCCAAACCCTTTTATGCTTTGATTTAGAGTTGGACTCAATGATTCTTGTGTGTCCCTTCCAACTCAGAATATTCTGTGATGCTCTTGGGCCAGTGTGTTCCAGTTTACAACATGGGGATAGAAGAAGGGAAGGGATAGAATTTGGTGCTACCAAAACTTAAAATATACGTTTTAATTTATTTGGAGATGTGCTGGTATTAACTGTAGGGATGGGGTGGAGGGAAAAGGAGTATTGACATTTTTTTCTAGCCTTGCCCACATCATGTTTTTCCTCATGCAAAAAGAACAAGCTTAACCAGTTTAAGGCTGAACCTTAATGATGAATTTGTTTAACAAATCAACTGTGTGTTATGGCTCTGAATCTCTCTGTGCCCAGGGAAGAATGAGCTTCATCTCAGTGGCTCCAAGCAGGGCTGTGATTGGAAGAAGGGAGAATCTGCTTTGCTCTGGTTTGTCTGGATGTGTGGGGTTGATGGTTGATCAGCCTCTTGGCTGTGCAATGCCATGGCTGGGGGTGCTGATCTTAGACCTCCTCAGGAGCAAGGGCTCCCCAGCAGGGTTCACGGAACAAATGCACTGATGTGGCTTCTACGTCACAACCATCGTGGCCTTCTGGTATATCTCTGGTGAGTCACTGAGAGGTGAGGCCTCACCAAGGCTGTGCTGTAGGAAGCCCTTTCCAGATGCTTTTTTGAGGGGGAAGAACTCCTTTGTGATGCTCTGCAAAGCCCCGAAACTCTGTCAGGGCTGGGGAAGGGAAAGGAAAGCGTGGCTGAAACCAAATTTTAAGTAGGAGCTTTGATTTAGTCCCACTTGCAAATCTCAGAAGTGGCTTTGTGTTAGGTGTTTGTCTTGAATTTGATACGTTGAGCTAAACCTGGAGCGATGGCTCAGCAGCACGAGACACGTTTTTGTTCATGGCTTTCATGTGGTATTGTGGTTGTCTCAGGCCTGTGTCCTGGTGTTTGTGTTCCCTGTTGCTTTAGCAGATCTCCTATGTGCGTGTGCTGGGCTGGTTTTATGCAGGTGGCACTTAACAACAACACAGATTTGGTTTCATCTGTCCCCTCACAGGAGATTGTGCTGTCATTGAGTGCTGGTGTCAGATTTGCCTCAGATACTCAGGCAGCCAGGAGATCCTTTGGAGTAATAAAGGGCTTTAAGGCATTCTACTGTCAAATGGAGCTCATGAGCTGGGACAGTACCATCCAGACCTGGAGCTCCCAGACAGGTTTGGCTTACATCCCTTTGCTTGTGATGCCAGCGGCAGGCACTCCTGTGGGAAGCGCTCCCTGCTCCATGTGGGAGGCAGTGCTTGGCCATCTAGAGCAACATCCAGTGATTCACTTGAGGCTCTGCTCAAAATGAGTTACTGAGGCCAGACTGCAGCTTTCTCATCTTCACTGGGCAGGTGGTAGAGTTACCCCTGCTGAAGGTGTGGTTTAATATTCTTGCAATGAGCACCTGAAATCAGTGGAAGCCCCTCTGTAAAGGGCAAAAAGCTGGTACAGGAGTACAGTATCGGCAGGTCTCTCTAGAAGCCTTAGGAAATAGGATCTATCAGACCCATTCCTGTCTGCATCTGGTTCACCATCAGAAGCAGCAGCAATGAGGCTCCCAATTGAGCCTTAGAGTCAGTCAGTCCCCGAGCGACTTCAGACGGCTGAATCTGCTCCCAATTCACACTGTGGGGCTTGGTGAGGTGGCCTGGGAGCAAAGTAACACAGGAGCCAGGGGCAAGGTTGGCTCTCTTGGATGTGGAGAGCTGAAGCTGTACCCTTCGCCTGCGGGTGGATCTACTGCCAGCTGCTTGGAGCAGCAGATGTTGGATACTCAGTGTTGGCTACTCAGTGTTGACCCCTTGTATCACTCTGTTGAGAAGCCGTTGCTCAGCTGGCCCAAGTGGTGCTGCTCTCACCAAGCTGGTGACAGGCTCTGCTCTCACGGCCACACTGGCTTAGGCTCCACATGCAGAATTTATGCTAGAAAAGCTTTACAGCATCAGCCAATCTGCTTCAATGCTCACTTTTATTCCTTGTCAAGTATAAGTTTTGAATCCCACCCTTCTGCCAAAGCTGTATGGAAGCATTTATCCATAGTGCTAGAATTCCCTGGGTAACTCTCTCCAAACTGCTAGAAACAAACCCTGACCCCCCAACTGATAAATATTTTCAAAGCTCTATTATCAAGTAGGTCAAAGCCTGGTGATTTAAATCTCTTCATTTGCAAGCCTTGCTTTGAGTGAATGGCTATATGCTGCTAAATTAGTGAATAATATTTTAGGAGCAAGATTTAGTATAAAATTGGGGCAATGGTGAGTATTTAAGGCTAAAATAAAGTGTAATAGAATGTGTGTTTAGCGAATGCTGTCTAACAGTTGTCTTTGTTTCAGTGTGCGTCCTCTCTGCTGCATGCACACGCGCATCCTCTGTTCAGCCTCTGGCAGTCCCTTCGCTGGTCCCTGTGCTGGCCTGGCCCTCAGAGTGGGAGTATTACAATAAAGGAGGGATGGCTGAGTGCTGTGGCTTACTGGCTACAGCAGGGGATAAAGGTACCACCAACAACTGTTCAGGTTTCCAAGGAGCCAGGTATTCCAGCCTAAAATCAGGCACTTCATTCTTTTCTCTTCCCCCTCCTCATGAACCACTGCTGCAGTGTCCTAATGTCACATCACTTAACAAAGGGATTTCACCATGGAAGTCCATGTGAAATGGCTTCCAGTGCTCAGAAGCTGCTTTGTAAAGCTGCCATCACCTGTGGGGACCCATGTGGGTCTGTAGAACTTCTTTCTGGGTGTGCCCTGGAGCCACTCCTGGTTTCTGAGATTTACTTCTTTCCTTAAAATTAGTAAAGGAATTCACTTGACCTCTTGGTGACTGGGTTTTTGTGTACATGAGGCCACAGGTGAACATAGAGGTGATGTTTAGTGGAATCCCAACATCTGGAAGTTTCTGGGCATGGGTAATTCTGAAAAGAGGAGGGAATATTCCTGGTGACCATCCCTGGCATGTTTATCTGCTGCAGGACAGCCGAGCTATGCTGTTACTGTGACAATCTCTGCCTCCTTGCTGTGTATGTTTAACTTTCTATGTAGACACTCAGTCTCCAGGGCTGTTAACATTGTACGTCCTCCATGTTCCCCTCTTCTGTCTCTCCCTCTTGCCATCTCCTCTTCTCAAAAGTAGCAATATTTAAGTGTACTTGCTGAATGCTCAACTTCAGTTTTCTGTAAAACTATGCCATTGACGAACAAAAGGAGGAGCAGGTCCTAGAGGTTTCTTCACCAGACTTGGACTTCCTGCCAAACGACTCCCCAGAACTCTTAACAGAAATTCAGAGGAGAAATCCAGAGGTATTTCTGCCTGCCTCTCTCAGAAGTCAGCTTGGGAAACAGGGTCGGTTTCACGAACATCATTCCCCTCTGAAGTGCTCAAGGGATTTCTTCCTGCACTGTGTAGACGAGGCTTAGTCCGTCACCCAAAGCGCAGCGGTTTGGGTTACACTTTGACTGATGCTTCAGAGTTTTAGAGACTCACTTAGGGAACTTGAGGGAATCAATACTCAGGAATCCTAAAGCTGGTTGTGTTTTGTGTCATTGACTCTTGTGGGCTGAACACACTGCGGCCTCACAGGCGGCTGAAGAGAGGAGTGGGTGTGTCATCAATGGGATGTGGTTCTGCCCAAAGTAATACACACTTGATTCTTTTTTTGATTTTTTTTTTTAATATTGGGGGACTGTTTATCAACAAATTATGTGTAAAAAAATTTGATATTTAAAAAAAAAAAAAGAATAAACACTTTATCATAATGTTGCTTGGTTGGTCTGTCTGTATTTCTGAGGTTGGCAGCTCTGCACTCAAATCCTTCACTGCCTTTTTTCCCAAAGCCAGTGGATTTTCCATAACATAAATGCTGCTATTTTGAACATAATGAGTAGAAATCTGTGGGTAAAATGATTCCAGTTGGGAGGGCCTGAGAACAGACTTGAGGAATTCCTGTATTCCCTTTGTTTGAGGATGGGCTGTTGAGTTCTTCATGGAGGACTTGGAAAAGCATCAGAATAAACATAAAACATAGCACTTGGCCATGGCACTGTCTGTTGGGAAAGTGAATGGGACACTCCTTGTCTCCTACCTAAGTACCTCATTTCCAGCCCAGTTAGCAGATGGTTTTATTTTTCTGGACCTGGAAGCTAATTTCTTGGGACATTTAAAAAAATGGCATTTAAAGCCCTGGAAAGCTCATGAGAGTTTTAGTTAGAAAAATTTTTTTTGAAGTCCCATTCTCTTAGTGTCATGTAGTAGAACAGGTTTTAGAAGGGAGGCGTAGAGGATGTTCTTCCCCTTGAAACTTAGGGCACAGTCACTAACCCTAAGGTCTTCTCATGGAGGAGCAGTTCCTTTTTCAGACACAGAAAACTTCCACTTTTCCTTGAGACAGCACTGAGATTTTGGCCATTTTAAATCCCTGCTAACTAGAGCTATGAGTGCTGGTGCCAGGTGAGAGAGACACAAACACAATGGGTTCTGAGTCAGTGACTGTGACAAGCTGGGCAGTGGTTTCCTCCTCACATGTTCAGAGCTCTGCACGTGACGCTGGTGTCACTGTTAGAGCTAAGTGAAGTCATTAATTATGCAAAACTGCATTTTGAATTCAGCTCTCAGGGTGGGAAAAGGGAATATTTGATGTGTGGGCTGCTACAGCCTCATCATACATATACATAAACTCATTGGCCAAAGGGTTGCTGTGATTTCTTCTGCTGGGAGATGATTTAAGGATTGAATGCTCTGGTTCAAAACTATTTTGAGCACTCAGGCCTTGTCTGTTCTGCTTGATGGTTTTATTTTGGTAACGTGTAAAAATTATGATTAATGACACAGTTGTGTTCATGCTTGGGATTGTCCCAGTCTGAATTGGTCTGATGTCCTGAAGCTTAACAAGGGTAGGTTGTGGCTGCCCCATCCCTGGCAGTGTCCAAGGCCAGGCTGGATGGGGCTTGGAGCAGCCTGGGACAGTGCAAGGTGTCCCTGCCCATGGCAGGGGTGGAAGGGGATGAGCTTTAAGGTCCCTCCAACCCAAACTATTCTGGGATTCCATGAACTGGGGCACTGGCACCCTGAAATCTGCAGCCTTTATACAGCCAATACAGCGTCAGGCCCCGTGCAATAAATGTACACTCGAAGCTGATGTTTTCCTTGGTTATCTTTTGTGGGCCTTTAGGAGTAAAGGGTTCTCCTAAAAACCTGCCGCAGAGGTCTGGAGTTCAAAAATAACAGCTAAAGGTTTTTTGAGCAGTCACGTGGATGCAGCGGCTGCATTAAGAGCAAGAGTGGGATGCAGAGAGGTGAGTGTTCCTTCATGCAATTTCCTGCCTCAGAATAGTTCAAGGGATGGTCAGCAGAAGGACAGAAGGAACATGACTGAGCCATTGCTCAGGAATTCCGCAGCGCCTCCCATCAGCCCCTGCCCAGCCCCTCTGCAGTCCCATGTCTGAGCGCGTGCCTGGTATGACTTTGCCAAGGTAACCACTTTTTGGGCAGGTTTGTCACTGGAATGGGATTTGGGAAATCCTGCTGGCCCAGCTGGCTTTTGATTCACTGTGACCTCACATTGATTATCTGCTCTGCCTTGTTCCCTGGGGGTGCCGGGACCCCCGGAAGTGTAACCATGACACTATGACATCATTACCTCCATCAACCACATGTGCTAATTACAAGGTGCTGTCGTGCTTGCCAATAAAGCACTGAGTCAAGTATAAGGATGTGAGTGGTTGGTTGGTGACTGAAATCTCTCCCAACAGCCACTGCCAAAGGAACGTCTGGTTCCCAGACTCTGTTAACAAATGGAAATGGGAAAGGCACAAACCACTTGTGCCTGTGGAAATGGAAGTGTGCTCACAGGGCTCACTGTTGACTTATCCTTATAACCCAGTAGTTTCTTCCATGGTTTTCCTAATACTAATTTTTTTTCCCTACTGGAATCCATACTGCAATCCCTGAAGTGTTTCTTGTGCCTCTTTAATTTCCCCGCGGATCACTGGCACCATTACTAAGGTGCCCTATGTCTGCACTGCATGAGGTGGTATCTTGGGAGTATCTTGCAGGTAACACACCTTGCTGCAGGAGGTGATTCCCCTCAGTGACTCGCTCTGTCCTTCCTCATTCTCCATCTGTGACAAGCGCCTGATGGCTCTTCTCCTTGGGGATCGTGTTCTCCATGCCAACTTCGGGCTGCAAATATTGAGCAAAGAGTTTAAAATCTCTTGGGAAGAGGGTGGGAAGCAACCCAGCGTGTGGTGGGTGTTTTAAGGGATTATAACCAACTCGTTTCACTTGAAGTAAAACAAATACTTGGGGCATTCAAAACATTCAGGAAAACAGCAGGGCACCAGGAAGTCTGTTCTACCATAGAATCCCAGAGGGGTTTGGGTTGGAAGGGACCTTAAGACTCACTCCAACCCCCATGGGATTATACAGGTGTAGATGCTGCACCTCCGGAGCAAGGAGGAATGCAAATGGGTGCACGTACCTGCTGGTGCTGTACAGCTCATTCGCCTTATACTTCATGCTTTAAATCCTAAAATTCACCAGGAAGGAATAAACTGGTGTGTGGGATCTGTTGGGCTGCTTTACAAGTAGCTGACTTTAGTCTCTTCAGGCTAGGGTGTTTCAGGCTGAGGATTTGCTCCATTCCCCCCCACACCCCAGTTCAGCAGGAGAGAGTCACCTTCCTCCCCACATGCCAAGACAAGCTCTGATCCTTCGGATCCCCCTTAATGCAATGTTTCTGCTTCTCCAGAGGCTGGTGGGGAGCTGGGAAAAGTTTTTTTTGTTTGGCTCAGTTCTAACCCAAGCACTCTTCCCTTCTCTTCCCCTCCCTGGGAGTTTCTCCCATGATTTCCAAAGCTGTTAAACTGGCTGGGCCATTCCTGCAGGGAAAGAGCAGGCTTGGCCTGGTGTGGTTTTTCCAACCAAGGCTTTGCCCAGCCCTTTTCTTCCCTGCCAGCAGATTATTTACAGAGGAAAGGGTGGGAATGGCAGGGAATGTGCTCCTGGAAGCTGCTGGCTTTCACATTTTTTAATTGCTTTTACTTTCAGTTCCATTTTTAGTTACCAAGGTTGGGTGATGCAGGCACTAGGCCAGCCCCAAGTCACAACCCTTCACCTCAGCCTCAGGTTTTACTTATAATTTATCTTAAGTCTTTTCACCAGCTCCTGTCTCTGTCCTGTGATGGCAAGTGGGGCTTGTGTTTGAGGTTTTTAGGAACTTTTCCCAACGATGGAGGCCTGGGCTGGAACAACAATGTGGCCCATTTTTGGATCCATGGTACCACCAGCACAGGGACCCCAGCAAAGAGCTGGATCCCCCATTTCAGGTTACTGAGCAGAACTGAAGGAAGCACTGCTAAAGCC
Organism: Tichodroma muraria; assembly: GCA_013390105.1. Classification (NCBI taxonomy): domain Eukaryota; kingdom Metazoa; phylum Chordata; class Aves; order Passeriformes; family Sittidae; genus Tichodroma; species Tichodroma muraria. The sequence continues at coordinate 44,101 of WAAG01043201.1, read as the reverse complement.
CAAGGTGGTGGGGTGCCATATGGATCCCCCATTTTTCCCTCACCACTGATTATTTCCTTTGAGGCCAGCACCCCAAAGTGCAGCAAAGCTGCAGGCTGGGCCCTGGCTCAGAGGGCTGGGTGCCTGGTGGGCACCTCATGTCCCCAAACCCACTGTGTGTCCACTCACTAGACACCCAACAGCACTGTCCCCTCCTGTCCCCCTGGGCTCTGAGGGAACCAACACCATCTCCCCTTATCCCCCTCACATCCCTCCTTGCTGTGAGAGAACCAATGCCACCTTCTCCTGTGTCCCCTAACTGTGTCATGGGAGTCCCAAATGCCACCTCCCCTCACTGAGGTCAGGGCCATGACAGACCCAAGGCCATCTCCCCTCATGCCCCTCAGTGTTTCCGGCGCCATCTCCCCCCACTTTCCCTCACTAATCCCAGGGCTGGGAGTGAGCCAGTGCCACCTCCCTATATGCTCTCACTGTCCTCAACATCATCTCCTCTCATGTCCCCTCACCGAGCCCTGGGCTGTGAGTGACCCAGTGCCACCTTCCCTCACTGTCCGCAGTGGCACATCCCCTCGCGTCCCCTCACTAATCCCTCACATCCCCTCAACTGTCTCCACCGTCGTCTCCCCTCAGAGGATCATAAGGGATCCACCGCCTTCTCCCCTCACGGTGCCCTCGCGGGGTGGCGAGGGTCCCACCGCCACTGCCGCGGGCGCCATTTGGGGCGGGCTGGGTTCGACCCGGCTGGGCTCGGCTGTGTTCGGGTCCGCTCGGCTCTGTTCGGTCGGGCCGGGCTCGGCCGGGCCGGATTCGGCTCCGTTCGACCCTGTTCGGCTCGGCTCGGCCCCATTCGGCTCGGCTCGGCGGCGCTCGGCCCGGCTGGGCCGGTCCCGCATCCCCGGCGGGGCGGTCCCGTTGCCGGCCCGGGGCGGGCAGCGCCGCTCGCTCCCTCCCTCCGTCCCTCCCTCCTTTCCCGTGACCTCAGTTCCCGGCGGAGCGCGGCCCCAAGCGCGGCTCGCCTCCGCTGTGCTCCCGCGGGGNCATCCTGGAGAACATCTCCCTCTCCGTCAAGAAGGTGGGAGCGGGAGCGCGGCGGGGGCTGCGGGCGCCGACCCTCGGTGCTGAGAGGGCTAGGCCTGGGGACACCCCTGGGCCGGGGCTGCGGGGTTGGGGACAGCCCTGGGGAATCCCTGAGCCGGGGCTGCGGGGTTGGGGACAGCTCTAGGACAGCCTGTACTCCGAGGCCGGTGCTGTGCTGTGGTGTCGGTGTTGCGGACAGCCCTGGGCTCCACCCTGTGCTGGGTCTGGGGACAGCCGGGAGGACGCTCCCTCTGCCGGGGCTGTGGGTTGGGGGTGGTCTGGGGACCCCGCTCTGCAAGCGCTCTGGGCCTGGAGACACCTGGGGACACCCTTCAGCTGGTGCTGGGGACAGCTCTGGGACCCCTTACTGTCCTGTGGCTGAGGGTGGGGCTGTGGGCCTGGGCGCAGCTCCAGGACAGCCCTGGGGACTCCCCTCTGCGAAGGGGTGCCCGTGGGGGCTGTGTCTGCAGGGCTGGGGGGCACTCCTGGGGACCCCCCAGACACACACCACTGCCATGCATGTGGGGTTGGAGGACGGGTCCCTATGGACCTCCTGCCTGAGGTGTGGGGCTGGGAGACAATCCTACAGACCCCCACACCCAAGAAACATCCCAGGGATACTGATGAACTCTGGGACAGGAGTGTGGGGTCAAGGGCACTCAGCATCCCCTTTGCCAGAGGTGGACACTTTGGGGGTATCCTTGGAGACCCCCTGTCCTGAGAATGTGAGGTTGGACACAGACTTTCTGGTGGTGGGGGTGGCACATCTGGGGTGTGGAGTCACCCTGCCAAAGGGACAATGCCAGGGTCGCCCCCAGGAGTCTCTGTCTTAGCTGGTTGGGATATACTGGGATTCTCCTGTCCATGGCTCCCCTTTTCAAAGGACAGGACCGGGGGGACCCTTTTTCCTGGGGCTCTGTTCAGGAGGGATTTGGAGTCCAGCCTAAATCCATCTTTTCTAGCGGTTCTCCCTCCAGCCAGGTATGTCCTGAAGGGAGCACGGGATAGAGGGGCAGGACCTGGGACGTTGTCCCCACAGACACAGGGGATGTGTGGTTCATTCCTGTGCCCTCAAAACAGGGCTCTGAACACGTGTCCTCTCTCCTTCTTGCCCTTCGTTTCTCCTTGGATGGTTCCTTAAAGCCCATCCTGGTGGTGGAAACACCCATGAACCAGCGCAGAGGGGACCAGGACAGGCACAGAGAGGACCAGGGTGCTGGAATCTTTGGGAAGGCCAAAGGAGTGAGTTGTAAGGACATGCTGGAAGTTTTGGTTTGGCCCACACGTGAGCTCCAACCAGCCTTGAATAAGAACCCTTGCTCCATTTGAGGAGGCAGCAGGAGTTTCATTTGTGTTTGTCCCAAGTTTTGGGGGAAAGGCTGTCTGGACTTGCTGTTGTTTCTCCAGTTGCTGGGTTTCCTCTGCCTTATGGAATAGTTTTCCTGTGCTCTGCAGTGTCCTGACGCAGATTCATCCATGAAAACTTGTTTTATGAAGACCAGCATGAGTGAATTCCTGGTGCTATTAGGAAAGGGATGGCTGGACACTGCCTCTGGGGTGTAGGGTGGATGTGCCAATGTCTCCCAGCTTTTTTTCTTCCATAGATGACCCTGACCTCTTGTCTCTTGCCTTTTTGTCCTCTAAAAATTAAGGATAATCTTACATCTATCTGGAAATCAGTGGATGTTCAGCCTGCTCTGAGCTCTGTCACAATGCTCTGCAATATTCCTGCCTCAGTTTCCCTGTATATATGAGGAATGCAACTTTCCACACAGAATTGGTTGGACAAGATTTATTTTCATTCAGAAAATCCTTGGAAGATCACGTTTGGAAATGCTAAAAAAATCAACATGATGTTTATTTTAATTACTATTGTGATTGAAGAGAATTCTTCAGCTCCAACTCTGCCAACACACCTTGGCCTGCCTGATCCCTGCCAACTCCTGTCTTGGTCCAGCAGTGAAAATTTTGTGACTTTCTGATCCTGCCTCCTATTCTTGTTCAGAGCAAAACTCAGGGAAGTGTAGGAGTCTACTTCAGGCTGATGGATTAATTTCTACCATCCCAGTGAAGCCAAATTCATTTTCACCAAACCATGGTGAAATCCCACCCTGCTATTTTACCCCCAGGATGCAGTTCTCCTTCCTCAGGGAAATCACTGTGGAGCTGCTAATTTTTCCCGGAGCTTACCTCTCCCACTTCAGCCTGAAATCCCTGATCCTCTTTTTCCCTGTGAGTGGCAAGAGTAAAGTACTAGGTTAAGGGAGCAAGTGGCTTTGTGCTGGGAAATCCTGCTCTCCGTCATCCTTGTCTTGAGTAACTCCTTGGCGCTGGAATTGTGTCATGGGGCTTGGAGGAGTTTTCACAGCATCCTGCCTCTGATTCCAAAAGCTTCCTCACAGTGTGGGTTGCTCACTCCTTACTTTTACCGCTGGTACAGGTGTGGAATGGAGGATTGGGATGTGTCAGTGGTGATGGTGGGGGTTTTCTTTTCTCAGCTGCAGACCCGAAGGGGAGGAAACAATGCCTTATTTTCATGGAGTTGCCCAGGGAAGAGCACCCTGTGCTCGGCAGCCTCGTATGGTGAAGGAGAGGAGCAGCAGCACAGCCCTGGGAAGGGTTTGACACTCAGGGCTGTGACTGTACCTGGCTGTGATTTCAGTTTTTACCAGGTGCTGCTGGATTTTAGGGATGGGGAATCGGAGCATAAGCAGTGAGTGAATTCTGTACAAATCCACAGCAAAAAAATGCTTTGATGCCAAGCAAATCCCTCAAACTGCAGTGAACAGGACCATTTCTCTTACTTTCCTGGAAAGATATGAGGATGGAACACAGATGGAAAAGTGACAAACATGCTTGGAGAGGGTAATTCCAACCTGTGGGGTTCTCTGTGTTGTTCCCAGGTACCAGGGGGAGATCAGTGATAGCTCTGCTGTGGGTTTCAGAGGTGTGAGGCTGGAGGTGTGAAGTCAGGCCTCCACTGAAAAAAGTGATGCAAAACACCTAACAAAATAGTCTACTCCAACCAGAGAGATGTTAAGAGTTTTCTGCTCTTGGTGGCTTCAGAAGAGGCTGGGGAAGCTCAGCACTGGGGAGCTGGGTCCCTGCTTCAGTTCCAAGGGAACTGGGAGCATGGTTTTGATTTCCCATCTACAGCTTGTCCTCTGTGTCCTCCCTGGGAGCTGTAAATTAATTCACAGGGTGGTGTTTTCTGCACACATGGACAGTGTTACTTCCATCTTGTGACCATTTATTTTTCCTCTTCCCACTCAGTTCCCCTTCTGCTAAGAGGGCTGTGCTCCAGCTCAGATTACTGCACAAGTTGATGCCTAACCCTTGTTTTTTGTGAAGGTTTAGGGCTTTATTGGGGCACAAGGCTGGGGATGGGCGTGTTATGGCTCAGTGTGCAGGCTCTTGTTCACTCAAATGCTTGTTTCCTTCTAGGAGATGCTGCTGTGTGTGGTGGCAGTGGGATGCGAGCAGCTTTCTAGTGCTGCCCAGGTGGACTCTAAACATACCAGAAATGCCAACAACTTAAAATCCATCCTTGGCCAAGCATCTCCTGGTAGCCAGGAGCTGTCACAGGTTCCCTGGTCTGTGAAGCTAGTGGTTTGTGTTCTCTTGGGTTTCCCTGACTATTCCTTGTGTTCAGGAGGGGTTTAGTGCTCTCCTGCCTGGGATTAGGTGGTGAAAATGCAAAGTCCTTAAACAGTGTTATTGTTGACAATTGCAGGAGCTGAATGCAAAATCAGCAAAGAGGTTAAAATCCCAGATTTTGGGACTCCTCTCTGTTTTTCAGGCCATTCGCTGGCTTTGAAGGACACATATTGCCATGAACTCTGGAGCATCTGATCCTTGGTGCATGTCAATCAGGTGGAGCAGTGGTTTTTGCTGACGTTGCAGGAGTTCTTGCCAAAAGCTCTGGCTCTGCTCCGTTTCTGCATGACTTTAGGAAGGTTTCCACTGCCCTCACAGCAAGTTAGTGCTGAGCCTTTGCTGCCTGTCTCCGGGTTGGATTTTTAGCCCTGTACCTTTGAAATGCCTTTGCAGTCTCCTGAGCTCTGCCTTGTGACACCTCTGCACGGCAGGGTGGGTGAGTTTGGGCATGGCTTAGTGCCCCTGTGTCCTGGAGAGGAGCAGGGAGTGCTGGAGTGGAGCATCCCTACTCAGATCACGTAGGGAATGTGCTCATCTCTGCCTGGCTGGATTTTCTGAGCCCAACTGCTGTGACACGGAGGCAGCAGCTCTGGGGATGTGAAAACAGCCAAACAGTCTCTTGCCTGCTGCTCTCTTTTGAGAGGCACCTCTCTGGCTCAAAGGCCACAGGGGTTTTATCTCTGCCAGTGTCTTCCCTCTCGTTCACTCATATCTCTCCAGGCCACCTCTGTTGCTGCTGCAGGGTAAGAGGGTATTAAGAGGGTATCCCTGCATTAAGAGGGTAGCCCTGCATGTTCCTTTGCCATGTGTACACCAGGTTTGCCAACTGCCAAAAGCCTGTGGGTGAAGGTAGCAGCAGCCTTGTGTAACTCCTGAGTCGTCCATGAAGACAAGATACAGGGGTCACTCAGTGACCAAGACTCGTGAACAAGTCCACAAATGTGTTTTGGTGGGCCTCCAAGGGCTTTGTCTCTGTCGTGCAGTGGTTCTGCTCTCATTGCAGCTGTATATTGCTTGGGTTGCTTGAGTATTTCAAGGCTTATTTCTCTAGAAATTCCTCTTGCCTCATCCCAGTGATCAGGAAACTTCCCTGCCTGGCCATCCAGGAGCCACTCTGGTAGTCACACTCAGGTCTGGTGATGATGCAGGGCTTCTCATCCACAATTTCAAGGGGATTGGGTTCTGCAGGTACCTAAACTGACGTTTGTCCTCCGTAACACCCAAAATCAGCTCTAGAGCTGAGGGTGGACAAGGCTGTGGTAACATTTTGGGAATTAAAGAATCCCGTTTGTTCTTCTCCCTCTAACACAAAGCGTTTTGCAGGGAGAGGAGCCGGTTTAGGAGGGTGAATTTGGCCGTGGTTTTCCCAAGGAGCTAAAGGAACGCCTCCAAGCCTCTCTGCCTCCGATTGCACAATTTTAGTGGCTGTTGAGTGATTTCAGCTTCCCCACTCATGGTGAGCAGGTCCAAGAGGTGTAACTGAATTAACCACGGCAGCCCAGAGGCCGTGGGCGGTGGGGAGGGACTCGGAGCTGCAGTACCCAGCTCCGGAGGGAGCAGCAGCTCCCTGGGAGAGCAGCACCTTGCTTGCTTCTGGTGTGTTTACCACCGGACTTGGGGTTTTTTTACCATAAAATCTATTTTTTCTGTTATGCTGAGCATGTGACCTTCCAACCTGCCTTTGGTTAGCTTAGGGACCCTGTTCTGCTACAGCCAATGCTGTGCCCAGCTCCTGCTCTGCTCACTGTGACAGAGGAACAGGATGCTCCCTAAAGCTGCCCACTGGAAAAAATCCTATCCTTGTCTGAGCCACACATGGGTCCAGCCTGCTGCAAGCTTTGCTGCTTAGAAACAGTGAGGGAAAGCCCCAGAAAAGCCTTGGGGGTATGAGCTGAGAAATCTATGTGTCCCAGGAGGTGACAAGCTTGCTGGCATTGGGTTCAGAATGCTTCAAAGCTCAGTGTTTCCAGCAAGGAGCAACTTTGCTGTGGATTTCAGCTTCACCTGTGTCAGGCTCCTGTCTCTCCAGGCTGCTCCGGTGGCACTCATGGCTGCCTTCCAGGTGCTGATGCTCTGAATGTGCCTGGTGTGTTTTTTCTGGAAAAAGCCCCAAGATCCAGGCAAGGTGCACAAAGTGGGAAGCTGGGCACTGAGGCCGATGCTGGTTTGTAAGGAGTGTTGAGTCAGATCATGTGTGTGACCTCCAAAGTGTGTGACCTCCAAAGTGTGTGACCTCCAAAGTGTGTGACCTCCAAAATGTCCTGCTAGAGATGGAGCTTTAGGGCTTTGTGTTGTACAAGTCTACGAGAGAGACTAGTACCCCTGCCATGACATTCAGCCTGCTTTCATGGATGGTATGGAAAACTAGGAGTTTTCCAAGCTCAGGAGTTCAGCCTCCTCTTTATCCATTTGCCAATGTGTGTCTGTACCCCCTGAGCAGGTGTGAAAGTGACAGTTTCTGAAGTGTCCTGGCCCTTCCCACTGTGTCTTCCCTTGGCACTGAGCTGTCATCGCTTGGGACAAGGTCAGTTGCCCTTTCTGGTGCTCCCTGGAGTGCCAGGATTGCTCCTGAGGGTGCTTAGCTCTTCCAGCTGGGGAAAGCCCCTCATCTCAGTCCATGTGCTGTGGGTGGGAATGAGGGTTTTGAAGCACCTTTCCACTCTCCCATCCCAGTTAAGGAGCTGAGGAATGCAAAGGGTGTTTGTTGTTCTTTCACTGTTTGTCCTGCCAGGGAAATACCAAGCAGAACAAGTGAAATGGAATTGATGTTGGAAAGCTGCTGGTGAAACATCTGCAGGGCAGATTTACAGAGGGGAGATGTGGACTCACTTGGGTTGTGGCCAGGCCTGAACAGGTCAGGAGACTATTTCAGTATTCCAATGAGTTTTTAGAAATACTGAAGGGATTTCAAAGACACCACAAGAATGATTAGGTTTGGGAATAGGCTTTCCAGAGCACCTCCCTGATTATTTGTTGGCTTCCCTTGCAACTCAGAAGCTCTGCAGATCAGCCTGGAAAGCTTCACTCTCATTGAGAACCACTGCAATTAATAGGTTATAAAATTGTGAAAGGAAGAGCCTCTCTTGTGCGTGTCAGTGTGGGGTGGGGTGTCTCACTGCTAGAAAAATGAATTTGTGATTGATAAACAGCAATTAAATCGTCCTCCTCAGTGGGGATGAGGTGCGAGTGTTCCCCAGTGCCAGCCAGGTCTCTGTTCCCCTTGGACAAACACCCTTCTGCTCCAGGCTCTGCCGGGTGTGTGCAGCCCATGGCTGGGCTGCTGTGGCCCTCTCCCTGAGCAGGTTCTGTCCCTGGTGCTCAGACCTGCTTGGGGTGTGTGGCTGGCCAGGATGCCTTCTGCCTGCCAGCAGTGCTTAATTTGGCCACAGGAATGTCTATAAATAGCCCCGGGTCAGGGCTCCAGGCATTGCTGTGCTCCATGCATCCGAGCCAGCCTTCAGCCCTTCCTTCTGGATTTGGGACGCAGAGGAGACGAGGGGAAGACCGTCTCTCCGGAAACCCAGGGATGATGTTTTTAACCCAATTATTTGCCTCCTTCCTGATCTCCCCGGCTCCAGGCCGGCTCACTGCCCAGCTGTGTCAGGGAGCTGCTTTGTGGATGCCTCATGAGGTTTGGTCACCACCTCCCAGACAGGTTTGACTGCAGAGGGAGAGGCTGGTTCAATTATCCATGTGTGTTTTATAGTGACTTACAGGAGACTCCATAGAAACACTCCATAAAATGCCATTTTTTGGGGCAGTGCCACATCACTCCTGCCATCACCACATTCCAGGGGCAGGTGCTGGGATCATCCCTCATGATGCTCGTGGTCGTAATTCCTACAGATTTTCAGCTAGGCATTGGACCTTTGAATAATGGCACAGCTGGACTTTGTTCCCGACTGGGAAAGCTGTTTCATCCCAACTTTTCTCTGTGTGTGTTCACCCTTCTTCCCAAGCCAGAAACACCTCCCCATCCTTCCCATCAGCTTTTGCAAGTCTTTCCCCATCCTGGCTGGAGGGATGACTCCACCCAGGAGATCCCAAGGCTTGCTGTGTCTTGTTTCCTCCCTGGACAGGGTGGCTGGGCAGGGATTCATCTGGCTGATCTCTTTTGAGAATTGTGCTCCAGTGAGCGGTGCCTGGGAAGCCTTTGGCCACGTTTATTTTGGAGGGATGCTGGGAATGGCACCATCCCTGGGTGCAGCGCTGTATGGGGACTTGGTGGCACATCTCAGTGGGAGTGAGCCCTTGTGGTGTCCCTGTATCCCACAGCTCCTAAAAGGCCGTGCCTCGGAGTGCCGGAATCCCTGTCCTGAACTGCTGAGCACACTGGGCTGGCGTGACCCAGTAACTGTGAGCAAAGCACAGTCTCTGACCCCTGATGTGCCACAGGGACGGGGTCGAGCCCTTTGGGGTGGGTTTGCTCCGGGTGTGGCCGTGGGGCCAGGTTTTCCAGCAGCCTCCCCAGGAAGGGGGATGCTGGAGGAGCTGGTTTGTGCAGAGCAGGAGGCTCAGCGCTCCCTGCTGAGCAGCTAAAAGGGACACCAACCCTTGGTGTAACATAGAACAAGCCCTTCAAAACCTGAACCCCTTCCTGGGAGAAGATTGGGCTTTTCCAAGGAAGAGAAATCCATTTTTTAGATGGAGACAGCCACCATTTGCTAATAGTTTGCACCCTTGGATGATGGGAGCGGGTCGATCTGTGGAGAGAAATGGGAGTTGTGCACTGGCTGCAGGAAGGAGCATGACAAAGTTCTGAGTTATTTTGGGGGAAAGGAGGAAAGAAAAAAGAGGAAATACTTTTATTTCCTCATCTCTTTTGCTGCCAAGGCTTGGAATGTCTCTGTCACGAGGAATTCCTCTGGTCAGAGGCACAGACAGGCTCCAAGTTCCCTCCACACTGACCTCCCCAAGCTGTGTCTCCTGTTTTTCAGTGGTGAGCTAATGAAATGCCTGATTTATTCTTGTTCCCACAGCTGCATTTCCCCAATCCAGCACAGAGCCTGCAGAAACACCCAGAGCTTCTTCCAAGGGTGCCCCAGGCTCCCTGCAGGGCTCACAGCCTAGTTGGGACAAGTTGGGAATTTCTGCCTTCAAATGCTGGCTCATGTCCTGTGAGATCTTTGCTGCTGCCTCAGTTTTCCCCAAAATGGCATATTTTAGTGAGCTCCAGCTCTTGGAGATCATCCCCATGACTCCATCTATCCATCACTCGAAATTGGCTCTAAATTACGGGTTTGTTTCTTCCTCTGGTGTCCTTGCTGCAGCTTCAAACACTGGCTGCAAGTACCTCCTGAAATTTTTCTTAAATAGTGAGATTTTAGGACATTTTCCTCTCTGCTTCTGTCTGGGCTGCCTGTGAGTAGTGGGAATCTTCTGGAAAAGCTTCCTCTCAAAAATGGATAGCAGCTGTTGAGCTGAAATGCTCCAGGTCTCACCTGGGTGTTGTGAAAGCCCCTGTGGATCTCCAGAAGACCCCCAGGTGCCTCTGCAAACACCACCTCATTGTGTGTCTGCATTCCCAGGGGATTCACCTGCTGGGACAGGGGCAGGCAGAGCAGGGCTGTGCCATGGGACAGGGGAGCTCTGGCTGCAATTCTCCAGGCTCAGCAGTTTTTTCTCTCATGAGGGCTGGGACCAGCTCCATGCAGGAACACACCTGGCCCTCCCATCTTTACCTAAGAGCTCCAGAGGGAGTCAAGGTCTTCAGGCCAGGAGGGTGTTGGAGCCCGAGATGTTCATACCCTTAAGAGTGTTGTTGGGATCAGTTCCCAGGGGCCTTGAGGTGTTCTCTGACCCCTGGGTAACTTCACATCAAGACTGGATGATTTTTTCAAAAGGAGTTTCTCTAGTAATAATTCTGGAGGAGAAACCTGTTTTGGGGGACAGGTCAGACTTGACAAGCACAATAATGTCAAGTTTTTGGATTTTACACATCTATCATCTAGTGAGGTTTGGCAAAGACATGTCAGGCCACTAAAATAACATAAATATTGTCTCTAATATTGTTGTGGCTCAGCTGAGCTGTTCTTGCTTGTTGCCAGCAAATAGCCATGGGCTGTCCAGCTGAGATTACATCCCGGGAGAGTAATCTCCCTGCCTGGATGCCAAGGATGTGTGAGACAGGACCTAAATAGATCCCTAAGCTCTGGGGGCAGGAGGAGGCCTGTGGGAAGGGATATAGGATTTGGGTGCAAGGGAATTTCTAGGATTTCTGGCAAAACCGAGGAGAGGCCTCATCCATGTCAGAGCCAGAAAAAGAGCAGAGCTGGGGTTTATTTCTGCTCTGAACCGCTTTGTGGTGGCTGCAGAGGAACCACCAGACCCCGCTGTGGTGTTGGCTGGAAGAGGCTGCTCACCATCAGGGAGCTTGGTTGTGGAGCAGCCACCATGGCACTGCTGGGCTATGAGACGTGGGGACACTGGGCAAGGTTCTCCCTGTAGTTACTGCCTTTAGGCTCCTCTCAAAACCATCAGCTACACCCCATAAGTAAAACCTGCAACAGGGTTTAGCAAGCTGAGAGATCACAAAAAACTGTTTAATGCTGGATGTGAGCGTTTTGGCACCTCTGCCTGCTTCTCATGGGCTGCAGAAGGGCATCCCAGCCATCCCATCTCTTCTTTTTGCAGCTGCAGAGCTACTTTGCTGCCTGTGAAGATGAGACACCAGCCATCAGAAACCATGACAAGGTCCTGCAGCGGCTCTGTGAGCACCTGGACCATGCTCTGCTCTATGGGTGAGCCTGGAGCCCGCCTCTGGGATGCTGCTTTTCCCCATGGAAAAAGACTGGTGTGGAGCTTCAGCATGGGGAAAGGATCTAGGCAGGGATTGGGGTGGAGATAATGAAGCTTTTGTTTAATTTTCCTCTGGGGTTTTTTGTCCTCCAGGCTGCAAGATCTTTCCTTGGGGTACTGGGTGCTGGTGGTTCACTTCACGCGCCGGGAAGCCGTCAAACAGATCGAGGTGCTGCAGCACGTGGCCACCAACCTGGGACGCAGTGAGTATGCACAGCGTGCCCAGCTCTGGGTTTGGGGACACCTGGGGAGGCCCAGGTTGTGCTGAGGAGTTGGAGCTGCTGGTAGATCGAAGGAACCATTGGAATCCAGGTCGCAGGCAAAGGAATCACAGAATCATTAAAGTTGGAAAGGACCTCTAAGATCATAGAGTCCTACCGTTAGCCCAGCACTATGGGGTCATGCCCACCATTAAACCACATCCCCAAGTTCCACATCTTGAACATTTCCAGCGATGGTGATTCCACCACTTCCCTGGGAAGCCTGTGCCAGGGAGGTGGAATTCCTGCCATGACTGCGTGAGGTCTCTGCAAATAATGTCACTGTGCCTCGGGGTCAGATGCTGAGGTGTAGCCTGGCTTCTGCTGCCCTGAAACCCAAGGGGCTGTGCCCTCAGGAGGGGTTCCAGACAGATGGGAGTCCTGTAGGGCCATAGCCTCAGGAAGAGTTCCTGGCAGAGGGGAGCTCTGTAGGGCCATGCTCTTGGAAAGGATTTGTGGCTGATGGGAGTCCTGCAGGGCCATGCCCTTGGGAAGGGTTCTTGGCAGATGGGAACATCCTCTCTCACCCCACGTCTTGCTGTAGCAGTCATGTGCATGATTCTGCATTTTCCCTGCTCCGAGTTGTCCACAGCAGATGTTTGGGACCATCAAGACCACTTTTGATGCAGGACCGTGCCCAGATCCTCTATGCCTGCCTATCCAAACACCTGCCATGTCCTGGGCCTGTACTGGTGAGAGCAGAGCTGACCACAGGCTATATTGTCACCTCTCTCTGCACCAGAATTTGTGTCAAACCTCACCTGGGCTGATTCTCAGTGGTTCTCCCTGTGCCTCTCCTGTCTCCCAGCATTTCTGGCAGGGCTCCCATCTTGCTGGAGAGACACAGTTGTGTGGCAACTTCTTCACCTGTCTCTCACCAATCTTACTCCAAATCATGAATCTCTCACTGGCATTTCCCCCTCATGGTTGTTCCCTCAAATAATACGAATGAGTGATCTGAGGGGTTTTAACTAATTTGTGACTATTTCTAGGTTTGTGTCACTTCTCAAGTGTTTCCAGATAAATCTCTCTGCTGCTCTGTTTCCAGGCCGGGCATGGCTGTACCTTGCCCTCAATGAAAATTCCTTGGAGAGCTACTTGAGGCTGTTCCAGGAGAACCTCAGCCTACTGCACAAGTACTATGTCAAGTGAGTATCGCAGCTCCTTCTCCTTTGGGCAATGTGTGACATCCCTTCTTGTCAGAAGCCAGCCTGAATTTGCCAGTGGGGGACAAGCAGTTGATCAGGGTTTGATTTTTTTTTTTTTTTTTCCTTGTGGGATTTACATGATTAATTTAAAGGTCCTAGATGTGAATGCATTGTCCTCTTATCTCTATGAGGACCTGCAAGCATTTCTCCTAGTTCCTGCTTCTTCTCTGCAATCCCCTTTATATTTTTCCTTGATTTCCAAGGAGCTGCTGAGCTCCTGTCCAGGCAACCAGCTTTGCTGGACACCTGGAAATGTGGCTGTAGCTCAGTTTGGGGACAGCACGTGTGGCTGCCCACAGAGGCAAGGAGTGGGCTGCCAGCTCCAGGGCCGATCTGTGGCAGCTCGGAGATGCCCCTGAAGAAACAGAAGGGCCCTTGTAGCTGCTCCTCCTCTTTCCCATATCTGTAAAGCTCTTTTGTTCCTCCCTGTGGCAGGAATGCCCTGGTCTGTAGTCATGACCATCTGACCCTGTTCTTAACACTGGTGTCTGGACTGGAGTTCATCCGCTTTGACTTGGACCTGGTGAGTGTTTGATCTGTTCTCCCAGCTCTGGAAGAGTGGGAATGTGGAGCAGGGGAAGTCTAGGGTGGGACAGATCCCACCACTTGGGCCAGGGTGGACCTTCCTGTTGACCTTCAGCTGAAAATGTGACACTGATGATTTTGGGAAAGACTTTTAGGTCTTTGGGGATCCAGCAATGGGATTTATTCCTGTTGCTCAGTTCTTCACTGTTTGGGGGAGGAACAGGGCAGCTGCAAGGCAGATTGATGGCGATAAAGGAGCTGAGCTCTGCAAGTGTGGTACGAAACCCTGGAGTCCCTACAGAAAACACAAATCCACTGGATAACCCTTGGTAAAACCACTGGGTTTTCTCTGAGATGGACACTGAGAAGGGACCTTCAAGGGACAGTCCCACTGTTTTGGTGGGGTGGCATTTCCCCCCAGCTGTGCCGGTACCGGTGACTGGAGCCTGGCTCATGGCATTCTCTGCCCTGCAGGATGCTCCATACCTGGATCTGGCCCCATACATGCCAGACTACTACAAGCCTCAATACCTGCTGGACTTTGAGGAGCGCCTGCCCAGCTCCGTGCACGGCTCCGACAGCCTCTCCCTCAACTCCTTCAACTCTGTCACCTCCACCAACCTGGAATGGGACGACAGTGCCATTGCTCCATCCAGTGAGGGTCAGTGGGTCCTGGAGACAGCATGGGCAGGGCTGTGTTCTTCCCATAACCCCTTCAGATAAGGCAGCAGATTTTAGACTGGAAGAGACCAAAGCAAGAGACCCAGCAGCCAGGCTGGGAGTCTATCCTGTCTTACATCCTTGTGAGACAGAACAAGGAGGAATGGGTTTAAGCTAAGAATTTTAAACAAAATGACAGGAAATTCAGATTAGGTATTAGGAAGAAATTCTTCCCTGTGAGGGTGGGGAGGCTCTGGCATAGTTTGCCCAGAGGAGCTGTGGCTGCCCCATCTCTGGAAGTGTCCAATGCCAGGTTGGACAGGGCTTGGAGCAGCCTGGGACAGTGGAAGGTGCCTCTGCCCATGGCAGAGGGTGCAATTAGGTCAGCTTTAAATTTCAAAATGGCAACCTAAAAAGAAATTTCAAAAATCTAAATTTCAAAATTTGAAATCAGCAATCTAAAACCACAACACAAATATTTCTGTCTGGTTTCAGACTGAAACCACGACAGGTCCCTTCCAACCCAAACCATTCTGTGCTGATTCTCTGCCTCGGACTGGGAGAGAAGGACTTTCCCTGCAGGCACCCCACGCCACATTCCCATCCTGGTGGTTTTAGCAAGAACTGGAGGAATCTCCCCACAGAGGGAAGGCCGTGCCTGTATCTGAATGTGGCTTCCTGGTCAGCAGGGACACAGGACTGCAGGGGAGGTTTTTAACTCTTTGTTTCGCAGTTCAGAGACCCACATGTGCTAGCCCTGGAGGGGAGTAGTTTCCAGAGTCTTCTCTGTGTCTGCAGTCTGGGAGAAAGATAGCCAATGGTCTCAGAGGTGTTGGTTTTTCCTCTTGATACATCTTGAGCAGCCTCATAAATTGTCCTACTCACCCCCTTATCCCTTCAGAGAGGCTGGATATTGTTCCTGATGAGCTGGGCAGACACATACCTTGTGTCTGCCCCATGAATCTGCTGCAGCCAGAGCAGGGAGCTCCTGTCCTGCACCCAACACATTCACATGAAGCAGCAGCTCTGCTGATGCTGTTCCTAATCCAAAATGCATTGGCCCTGTCCTGGTCTTCATGTCAGTTTGAGCAAAGGGGATTCTGGAATAAGAATGGAATGAGCTGTTAGATGGATGCAGGGAATTCGGGACTGAGCCCACGCACGGGTGGGCTCTCTCAAGACAAGGGTCACCAGTTGCCTTTTATGAGTGAGACAGAACCTGCAGGTATTAAAGATGCTGAGAAGGAACAGCCTGGGATGGGCATTAGAGTTGTTTTAACAAAGGACTTGGACGCACAGCACTGGTTTGGGCTCACCACATCTGCACTCAGGAAAGGGTTTGATTTTTGGGACTTGCTCATGCCAAATCTCCAGCGTCCCAGGGAAATTGGAGATGGCACAAGGAGCCTAGAAATTAAAATCACAGGAAGAAGGTTCTCTGTCCCCAGGGGTTTGGCCTAAGCAGCTGTTGTGCTGCATCCCTGGGTTTGTATTCCTGCTCCTCCCTCAGCAGAGCGTGTCTTGTGCCAGACATCTCCTGCCTGTGCCTGTTGCTGGGTGTCCCCAGCCTTCTGGTGGATGGTTGCTTAAGGCTCAAGAGAAGAGGGCTTTGGAGTAGAAATCCAGGAGATTTTGGAGATGGATTTTGGGTTTGGCATCATCCCAGCCTATTCTGTGTGTCCAGGCAGTGGCTGTGCTCTGTGTCTCAGTCTCCCCATGCACAGGGTTTGGTGCTGATGTAGGAATGCTGGACCAGGACCCAGGAGGGAAGGAATTGCTGCTGCTCCCCTGGTGTGAAGGAATTTAGCTTTTCCCTGTCACTATTATCCTGCTCATCATTTCAACAGGGGCATATCTCTGCCCCTGTTGAATGCCCCTGAGAGTGTCGGTGGAACTGGGGATTGTAGGATCAGAGGACAAGTTTTTCCCTTTGATCAGATCCCTGGCTTTGCAAACATTCATGAGTCAAACATCACAGTATCTGTGGGAGGTAAGTGTGAAGTGGGGAAACTGAGGCGCAGAGAGATTAAATTGCTTCCCAGAGAGGATCAAGCCCTAGGTGACACTGTTTTTCTGGTTTAGCTTCCCAGCAGCTTGAATAGTGGGGCCTTCACCCTTCATTGGTCCCCTTGTAGCTCTCGTAACAGTGGTTGTTCCAGAAGGAGCAACCATTAATGCAGCTGGTTTCCACTCCACATTCCCTATTTTCTCATGTGTTTCAGATACCAAGGACGATTGTTTTGTTTCTCCCCGTTCCCATCTCCTTCCCCAAATCCCCTTCACACTCTCCCCTCTCCCCACTTCCCTCCCCACTACCTGTATTTCTAATCCTGAGTTTTATCCCTCATTTTTGTAGATTATGATTTTGGAGATGTCTTTCCAGCAATGCAGGCCACGGCCAGCAGAGTCTGGGAAGGTGGGACACGCTCATCTCTTACAGCATTTTGGTTTTCTCTCTGCATTGCTGCCCCCTGAGCTTGCTGCATGATTCCATGTTTGTTTCTTTAACAACCAACTGTCCTGTCCTGATGGAATTCCGAACAGGCCCAAAATGTGGGATGTGCCAGCTGCCCTTAGGCCATGGATTTCCTCTTTGGGGTAAAGCACACAGGGTGCTGGTTGAAAAACTGATCCACCATCATTGGTTTCCTGAAAGCCCTGGTAAACAGCTGAACTAATTTTGCTGGCTTTAATTTTGGGCCTTTTGCAGGGATTAATTTGGGAGGTTTTGATGTCCCTGGATCATCCTATCCTGTGTCAAAACTTCTCCCGTGTTGTCTCAATATCCAGCACATGGCCGTGCTCAGTTTGGGTCACTACATTTGTTACTTTTATTGATTTTACCACTTTTTAAACCCACTTCCCAGCTACCTCTGGCCTTTATGGCCAAGAGCACTTGACCAGTTTAAAAGAATTTGTTCTTCCTCCACATACAGCCTCTGTGCATATTCTCCACTGGAATAGCTTCACCCCAGAGGAAACACACCCACCCTCCATCCTTTGCAGCTCAAAGCTGGATGGAGCCTGATGGTACCACCTGAGTATTTGGGGAATATTTGGGCAGATCTGCCTGAATTCCATGTGGGTTGCTCTCGGGCTCTAACACGCTCCCTCTTACCTTCTTTCTTACCCCACGCACAGGGATGTCACAGAGGTGGTTTAACCTGTCCCTGGAGGGTACAAACCACATTTCCAAACCCACGGTGCAGCCAACAGCTCCAGTGTGGGTGTTGGGTGGAGGCCGAAGCCCAGGGGTGCTGGGGGAAGGCAGATCCCTCTGGATTTGAGGATTTAAAGCCCGATTGACTTCCCTGATGGAGCTCACACTCTCCCTGGTCTGGGGCAGCTTTTTCAGTGGGAACAAAGTGGCATTTTAGAATCATCCAGCACAAACTGCCTGGCTTAGAGTTTTACAAGAGGTTTAATTTTCCTTCTCAAATCCTACACCCCAAATCAGTCTGCCAGGGCTGTGGTTCTCTTCCCCAAGGGGTCTTTTTAGCTGGCTGTGGAAAGGAATCATAGAATCATGGAATGGTTTGGGTTGGAAGGGACCTTAAAGATCATCTCATTCCAATCCCCTGTCATGGGCAGGGACACCTTCTATTAGACCAGGAATGGTGCTGGAGAAGAGAAGGGCATGGATAACTGTCCTTTAACCATGATAATTTAACCATGATAATAGATAATAATAGTCCAAGCATGACTCCTACAGCCCTTCTCCACTGCTCTTTTTCCCTCTGAAGACTAACACGGGCCCAGCTGTTTGTGCTCCGCCCTGTCTGTGCCACCTGCTGTGCTCAGACCCCCCCCCGAATGCTGTGTCCCCTCTCCAGCACACTCCAGCCCCCACGGGTGTCTCATGTGAGCAGAGGAGAGCAGCCAGCTCCCTCGGGATCACTGCTCCGTGGGCTGGCTCCGTGTCTGCCCTTGCAGCTGGGCAAGCACCTTCCCGCGGCCCTGGGATTGGAGAAGCAGTAGCCTCGTTGCTCGCTGTCACCTTGCTCAGGAGCAATGGCCCCATGAGCCCTCTGCTTCTGACACCACCTCTGCTCCTCCATCCGGCTGCTGGCTCCTGGGTGACTGAGCTGTTGTGTTCAGGATTCTCTGAACTGCAGAGAGAAGGGGTGCAGGGTCTCACGCTGGCCTCCCTGTCCCTCCTCGCCGGGAGCTGCTGGCACTGCCAGCGGCCGGGTGCCCGCACGGCGCCCCGAGCCCCCAGCGCGCGGCTTGGCTCGGTCTGGCTCCGTGCAGGAGCCCGAGCCGGCGCTGATCCGCTCTTCCCTGCAGATGGAGACCTGACAGACACGCTCAGCTGCCCGCGCTCCGCGGCCTCGGAGGCCAACGGCGGCAGAGCTGCGGCCAGGAGCCCCACGCAGCGCCACAACCCCTTCAACGAGGACGCGGCCAAGGCGCTGTCCTCCGCCGACGCCACGCCCGTGCACGCAGCTTCCCGGGACAGGGCAGAGGCCACCCCCGAAGGAACGGACCAGTCCGAGAGCTGCACGGAGCTGGAGGTCATCAGGTAGGGACGCAGCTGCTGGCCTTGGAAGGGGTGGCAGATGTTGAGGATGTGCCACCTTGTCTACCCCGGCGAGGACGGTCTCTGTGCTGCAGCCTTTATTCAGCCCCATGGGGCTGGGCTGGGTCCCTTGGGCTGATTCCACATCACCCCCTTTCCCTGCTAGTGTGTGTCAGAGGGCCCAGAGTAATCCATGAGCGTTGATTTGGAGCTCTCTCCAGCTGGTGGCAGCTTTGCAGCAGCTTTGTGGCTTGGATCTTCTCTCCCATCCTGTCCCTCTTCCTGTTTGTCAGTGAGCTGTGGCCAAACCTGTCGTGGGAGATGCCTCTGCAGAGCTCCTGGCCGGTGTTTGGGTGTTTGATTTCTAAAAGGGAGATCCCGAAGGGATCCCTCAGAGCCCTCAGTGCAGACAGAGCTCAAGGCTCTGTCTGCTCACACGCAGTGATGGGGACTCCCCAAACCTGCCCAGCAGGGCTGTGCTTTGTTCTCGTGCCCGGTTTTCCCAGGGAAGGAGCAGAGGAGCTGGGTTTTACACATCATCCCACATGGGAGACACAGGGAAGGGGAGCACTGGGCTCACTTCCCGAACAAGGATGTCCTAGCAGCAGTTTGGGTGCTGTGGGTGCCAGAACACTTCTGCAGCACATCCCAGTGTGCTCCAACCTGCATCTCCCTCTTCTGGCAGGTAGGGACATGGCATTGCCACCTCTAGATACCTCCTCCCTTTCCAGCTTCTTGGTCTCAACCAGGGATTTCTCCCACATCACTTCAGCTCCACAACCATTTGTGATCCCTCTACAGATGAAAGAAAGCCCAAAGTGCTGTGTCAGCAGTGACACCTCTTTTTAGGATATCCTATTTTTAGGATAGGTAGGAAAAAGTGTCCATACCTTGTCTCATGAAAACTGGCCCAGAGGTGGGGGCTCTACGTGGCTGCACACTGAGCGATGTTCTCGATAGAAGGATTTCTCTGCAACAGGGAAAATTGCAAAGGAATGTTGTTGGGAAAGGGTTGGACCCCTGTGCATACTGCAGAATCTAAACAGGCACAGTTGGTGATGTTCTTCTCTCTCGCAGATTAGCCAAGAAGAAGAAGACAGGCAAGAAAAAGAAGGTGAAGCCAGAGGAGATGGTGAACAGCCCGGCGCCCGCAGCGCCCGAGGCCAGCGGGGACAGCGGCATCAACGAGCTCAGCGACAAGGAGGGGGACAGGGAGGAGCCACCGAGGGACAGGGAGGGGGACAGGGAGGAGCCGCCGAGGGACGGGGCCCCCGCTGCCCCGGGCGGGCCGGAGGAGGGCAGGGAGCGCGCTGCCCTTGGCCCGCTGGCCCTGCGCATCCCCGAGATGAAGGACACCTCCATGGAGAGTGTGGGGCAGCCCCTGAGCAAGGTCATGGACAGGCTTAACGGGCAGCTGGACCCCGGGGGCTGGAACGCCGCCCTGGAGCCCCCTGGGCAGCCCTTTCGGACCGGCACGCCAGGGGAGACCCCGGATGGATCGTCCTCTGGCGACTTTAGCGAGGGGATTTCAGCCCCCATGGACTTCTACCGATTTACCGTCGAGAGTCCAAACGCTGCTGCACCAGGTGGTGGCCACCATGACCCTCCAGGGCCTGGCCAACCGCCACATGTTTCTGGTAGCCCTGAGGCTCCTGAAGAAGAAGAAAGCAGAGAGGGAGAAGCAGTTGGGGCAGTAGAGGAGTCTGAGAGGGCGAGTGATGAACCTCAGACTAGCCAGACAGAAACCACCGAGCCGCAGGCTCTCTGTGAGCCCAAGAAGGAGCAGCCCAGCCCTTCCCCGAGCAGTGCTGAGGACTCTGGGGTGGAGGAAGGGCAGGGCAGCCCCTCGGAGCTGACCCATCCATCTGAGTTCAGGTGAGGATGGATTTGCTCAGCAAGGAGAGCATCTTGGAAACAATCTTGAGCTGAAATTGACACCTTTCCCTTTGTCCTTGGTTTGGGGGGCAAAGCCCATCCTTCTCCAGGATGAAGAGGAGGCACAAAGGGTCAGGAGGAGAAGGTCTTGGGGAGCTAACAAGTGCCCAAATCATGGACATGTTCAACAAGGAAGGGGATTGCCCTTCCTGGACTCACTCAGCCTCACATCCATGTCCATCCTTTGCTGTCTTTCTCCGCAGGGTGGATAACAACCATCTCCTCCTGCTGATGATCCACGTCTTTCGGGAGAATGAGGAGCAGTTGTTCAGGGTAAGGGGTCCCCATCAGTTGAAGGATCAGCTCTGTGCCTGCATCAGCCCAGGGCTGAGAACTCCTTTCTTTCTATGCAGATGATCCGAATGAGCACAGGGCACATGGAAGGGAACCTGCAGCTTATCTACGTCCTGCTGACTGATTGCTATGTGTACCTGATCCGGAAAGGTATCTCACCCTGACAGCCTCTGGGCTCCCTCAGTGGCAGGGAGGGGGGCTCCATCCATGGCTTGTCCTTGGATTAGGCTATCACTGCCTTCACTGCCAGTTCCCTCAAGTCCTCTGGTCACAGTAGGGAGCTCAGATTGACGCGTCCCCCAGGAGCCCTGGGACACGTGTCCTGTGGCTCCGTGCTGCCTGGGACATGGCTCGGTTTGCAGGTGTGTCGCTGCAGCTGCAGAGGGGCTCCTGTGCCCCCCTTCACGTGGCTCTCTGTGTCTGTGCCAGGGGCAGCGGAGAAGCCGTACATGGTGGAGGAGGCCGTGTCCTACAACGAGCTGGATTACATCTCGGTGAGCCTGGGCAGCCCAGGGCAGCTGGAGACGAGGGGGGTGGCAGTTCTCACCTGTCCAGGGGTGGAAGGTGCCAGGAGCATCACAGTGGGGTGTATTTGTGTCCATGGGAGTGCTCTAGGCACTTTGAGATTGGGAGAGTTGGCAGTGATGCCCCTTCCACTGCCACCTCTATGGGTGCCCACCTTGCTCATGTCTTTGCATGTGCAGTGGAGTGACCACTGACCCTCCCTCTGGGGCCAGAAGCCCTGTCAGCCCTGCTCTGTTGCCCCTCAGGCCACACCTGGCATCCCTAACCGTTGGTGTGTGGCACAGGTGGGGCTGGATCAGCAGACGGTGACCCTGGTGTGCACCAACCGGAGGAAGCAGTTCCTGCTCGACACTGCCGACGTGGCTCTCACCGAGTGAGTGGGGAAATGGAGCATGGGACTCGGGAATTCTTGGACTTGGGGACAGCGGGAGACTCCAGAGACAGCTCTTCATGACAGTCCTGCCAGCCATGAGGGGCTTGGGGATTGGTTTGATGCCACTGGCTGAACCCAGCTGACAGCTGGGAGTGCCTCAGGCATGGATACAACCAAAGCATCTTCCCTGGATAAACTGTCACTCCATCCCTCAGTCTGAGTTTTGGGGCTCTGGGCAATGCAGACCACGTGTCACTTGTGTCACTTGGAATGAGTAGGGATGAACTCTTGAGTTCCAAGGTGTGTCCCCAGGTCTCTGTGCTGGCAGCTCAGGGAGGTGACCATCAGGTCATACTGGGATCTGTGCTGCGATGAGTGACCCCTTCCCAGTGTCACCCATCTCCTTTCTGGAGTTCAGACTTTGCAGCCTCCCATCACCTTTGGTCTGTACGTTGATTTTGCGACTCTTTGGCCTGGAAGACCAGGGGCCCGTGGTTAAGGGGCGCACCTTGAGCACCAGAGTGTATGAGGGAGATGAGGGGCTGTTTGCCCCAGCCTTGTCAGAGACCTCTGCCTCCCTCTCAGGTTCTTCCTGGTCTCCTTGAAGTCAGCCATGATCAAAGGGTGCCGGGAGCCCCCTTATCCCAGTATCCTCACAGATGCCACCATGGAGAAGCTGGCACTTGCCAAGTTTGTGGCGCAGGAGTCCAAGTGTGAGGTGAGTTTGGATATCAGCACCATCACTGCAGGTGACGAAGGCTCACAGGAGAGTGACTCCCTTGACTTCTCCTGGTTCTTGCAGGCCTGCAACGTGGTTGTGCGTTTCTATGGCCTCGTTCACTGGGAAGACCCCATGGATGAGGCGCTGGGACCCACCAGCAGCAGCTGCTCCTCTGGGGAGAACGCCGTCACCAAGGACGGCGTCCTGCACTACAAGGCAGGGACCTCCTACCTAGGCAAGGAGCAGTGGAAGCCCTGCTTCGTGGTGCTCAGGTGGGCACTGGGGCTGTGGGTCAGGGGTCAGACAGGGCTCTTGGGAGAAGGTGCTGGGAGCAGTTTGCTGCCCCAGAGCTGTGAGGTGGAGAGGGCTCATCTTGCCACCTAAAGGGGCCAAGCCACTGATTTGGTGGCTGAAGCCACCATTTGTGGGTGCCCAGCAGCAGCAGGAATGTGACCCCACAGGGCTGCGTGGGTGGAGGGCAGGGCAGGGATGGCTGTGGGACCAAAGGCAGGGGATACCAGAGCTGAGCTGACTCCAGTTACCCCCTCTCTCATCTTCCCAAATGGCAGCAATGGGATCTTGTACCAGTACCCAGATCGCACGGACGTCACCCCCCTGCTCTCCATCAACATGGGGTAAGCAGCTGGTAGGACACGGCACCAGACTCCATGGGGATCTGGGGAGCAGGAGCTACTTGGGATGTCCAGGGAGGGGTTCCAGGCTGAATCATGGCCTGGTCCATGCCACAGGAATCCCGGCTGCTCCTGCCTGGGGGCAGGTGCCCATTTGTTTCGGCTCCAGTGCATGCTGCTGGAAATTGGCTCATTTCCTTCCTCGGATGGGGCCTTGGCCTCTGAAGGGTGATGCATCCCTCCAAGAGTCCTGCTAGGAGACCCACTGTGCTCAACTCCAGCTCTTCCGCAGTGTGAAGAGCCTGGAGATGGTCCTTGGAACAATCCCAGGGGATGTCACGGATGGGAAATGACTGTTAGGAACAGGGGTGAGGTGCTGCCCAGGGAGGGCAGTCGGAGGCTGTTTCCAGGCTCATGTTTCCAGGCCCATCCATCCCGCTCATCTCCATCCTCCCCCTCTCTCCCAGCGGTGAGCAGTGCGGGGGATGCCGGCGTTCCAACACCACCGACCGGCCCCACTCCTTCCAGGTGATCCTGACGGACCGGCCCTCCCTGGAGCTGAGCGCCGACAACGAGGAGGACATGGCTGACTGGATGCAGTACTTCTGCCAGGCTGTCTCCAAAGGGGTGAGCTGGGGACAGGCCCCGAGCATGGGTGCTTCAGCCCCCTCCTTTGCCCGGAGCCCTTGGGGTGCTGCTGAAGGGAGCAGGAATGTCTGGCAGGATGGAGCAGGGAGCTTTATCCTGAGCCAGGAGCATTTCCCCCCAGGGCACCCCGTGGAGATGGGGCTCCATCGTGCCAGGTTTTACCCCCTCTTCTCCACACCGCACAGGTGATCCCGCAGGGTGTTGCCCCCATGCCATGCGTCCCCTGCTGCCTGGTGCTGACGGATGAGAAGGCCTTCACGTGCCACGAGGACTGCCAGACCAGCTTCTTCCGCTCGCTGGGCACCGCGGAGCTGACGGACGTCACCGCCGTCTCCACAGAGGCCGGCAAGGAGTACTGTATCCTGGTGAGAGCAGGGCTCTGGGACCCGCTGGCCCGGGGCTGGGCGAGCACCCAGTGCTGACACCTGGCCTCTCTCTTGGTCTTCAGGAGTTTGCTCAGGACAGCAAGGAGTTCCTGCCCCCCTGGGTTCTTTATTTTAGTTGCACTACAGAACTGGAGAGGTTCCTGTCAGCGCTGAACGTTGCGTGGAGGAACATCTACCAGGTGAGCAGGGGGCGCTGACTCACACCCTCATCGAGTGAGGGAGGGCAGAGGGATGCATTTGTCCCTGTAGGGTGAACCCAGTTTTCCCACAAAGGGGCAGGAGAGCCAGGGAGCTCCTCTGGGTCCATATAATCTCAGGATGTGGGATTTAGAGCCTGGCAAGACAAGCCATGAGCATCCAGTGCTAGCGAGGGGAGTGGGAGGAATGTGGGTCAGCCCCGCTGTCACCATATCTGTGACACAGGTGCCTTTCCCATGTGCATTTGAGGTGGTTTTCCAGCGAGAGGGAGAAGTGAATGTTGTCTGTTCCCCTCCTGACACCCTGCACCCATGTTTCAGGTTGATCTCCAGCACAAGGCCATTCTGGATGCTGCAGTGAAGAAGAAATGTGAGGACGCCCAGAGCCTCATCGACAGCGCCTGGCAGCGCAGCGACAGCCTCTGCCGGGGACGGGCCGAGCGGGACCCCTGGTGCTAGCCCTGGCCAGGGGAGGACAGTTCACGAGGGCCCATTTTTGGGCATCAGGGCCTATATCTGGCCAGCTGGCACCCCAAACCCTCCTGCCATCGCTTGGTCCCCACCAGGGCTGTGCCTGCAGTGTGGACCCCGCACTCTCCACTGAGCCAGGGACATCTGGTGTGGTTTGGGGAGCAACCAGACGCTTCACCACCTGCGCCTTCCTCCTTGTTCAGCTGCCACAGGGCAAATAATTTGCCTTTCACAGAATAATATCCCAGTAGTAGTGAGGGAGAGGGTGGGAGTGGGGTGGGCTGGACGAGCATCCCCATTCTGGTGGGGAGCAGGACTGAGGAGTTGTTCATTTTCGAACAGGCTCGGGGCGAGGCGGGAACACTCAGTCGCTACCGTGCATGTTTTGTTGCTCATACAATCACCAAGGACGGCACCGCTCCGCCTCCTTCTCCCGGAGAGCTCCGGGGCCTCTGGACACCACTGAACCACTCTCAGCCTGGCCAGGAGATTTGAGGCTAAGGAAGAAGGAACAGGGCCAAATATTTGGCTTTAAACGTGGTTTTAGGAGATGTCAGCAGACGGTTTGTGGTTTGAACGCTGGCCCTGTGCACTGGCGGAGAAGAGATGGAGTCCCACGTTCTTCAGGTGTCCTGAGGGACATTGTCGCGTGGCTGCCACCAAACATGTCCCCATCTCCTCGGCTCACTGCATCCGAGGCCAGCGAGGACCCATCGCCACTTGCGCTCCACAACGAGCACTTTGGGGCACAACCCCAGCTTTTAAATAATACTAATAATAATAACCTGGAGCCCTTCTTATGTAATATACATTCATGGGGCCTTTTTCTGGAAGGAAACATACGTGACTGAATGTATATGTACATACATCTGCTTCCTTTCCCCCCTCCCCAAATAAACAGACCTTGGTAACTCAGCCTTGGCCCTAAGCCAGATTCTGCCACCGGGGCTGCTGTCACTTTGGAACCTATGGGATGGCTCTGGGGCAGGGAGAAGGGGGTATCTGGATGAAGAGAGGGGAGGACGTGCACCTCCAGCTCCTCCCTGAACCCTAGCAGCGTTACCCCTGCAGCTCTGTGGTGGGACACATTTGTGGCTTCAACTGGGAATTACCCATCAGGATAGAGTCTTCATGCTTTGTCCTTGCTTATCCCTGGGTCCAGGAGATAGTCCCAGTTCCCTGGATCCGGGTGCTCTAGTCCAGTGTACACAAGAAAGAAACAGCCCCCAGCAGCACCCACTGTCCCCATAAACCTCCTTGACTTCTAACATCAAAACGAAAGTGTCTGGGGATTGGGACTGGGACAGCCACTGGCAGGGGAGGAGTCTGGGATCTGGGGGGTTCACACGTCGTTCCCCCCCCCCCCCCCCGACACCACACAGCGCCCCCCCCCCGGGGG
>WAAG01043201.1:557-12947 GCA_013390105.1 Tichodroma muraria | reverse complement strand
CGGGGCCCTGGGGGTTGGGTGGGGATGTAATGGGGATGTGGGATATACTTGGGGAGTGTGGGGCCACTGGAGGCCACCTGGGGCTGTGTAGGGGCACATCCTGGGGGATGGTACGTAGGGGGTCCTTAGGCTGCATAGGTGGTATATATAGTACATGCTGTGGGTGTATAGAACCCATATGGGGTGTCCTGGGGGTCTGTAAGGGGTGTATGGTACATTCTGGGGTATACAGGGGTATATGGGGTGTCCTGGGGGTCTGTAAGGGGTGTATGTATANCCCGCAGCAGCCAGCTCTACCTGCTGTGCCAGTACTCGCTGGGCTGCGGGGTGTCCTGCGGCCTGAGCTTCCTGCTGGAGGGGGCTCCGCACCGCAGCTGGAACCTGGCGCTGGCGGCGGGGCTGGCGGCGCTGCTGGCGCTGCACGCCCGGCGCCTGGCCCGCCACGTCTGCGCCCTGTACGAGCTGCACAGCCGGGCGCGCTACTGCGGCGTCTGCATGCTGCTGCTGGCCGCGGGGCACGGCATCCCGCGCCTGCTGCGCAACGCCCTGGCCCTCGCCTTCGCCGTGGCCGACCTGGCCGCCGTGGAGCTCATCAACCGCGACTTCCTCTCGACGGGCGAGGCCGTGCGCTTCTGGACGCCGCTGACCATCTGCTACACCCTGCTGGTGGTCTACATGCAGGGNCTGGGGGTCTGTAAGGGGTGTATGTATATATATCCCGGGTGTGCATCGAGGGTACTGGGGGTGTACAGAGAGTGCAAGGGATGTCCTGGGGGTACACAGGGCGCCCTGGGACTGTATAGGGGGTACCTGGGATGTACTGGAGGTGTACAGGGGCTACGTGGGCTGTACGTGAAGCAGCCCACGCTGGGTGTCACCACTGTGAGGCTGCGGAGGTCCCCGTGTCCCCGCGGTGGCTCCCCAATGCCGTGTCCTCGCAGAGGAGTCCCGGCAGAGCACGGGCAGGGGGCTGGTGTTCCGGACCGTGGTGGTGCGGATGGGCGGCCTCTTCATCCTCCTCCTCACCGTGGGCCGATGGACCGACATCCTGCACGTCTTCGTGTCGCTGCTGGGGGAGCTCTGGTGCCTGCTGCGCTCCGGGGTCCTGCTGGAGTCCTGCTGGAGGCAGGTGAGCAGGGGGACACCTCCCTGCCACGACGCGGGGCTGAGCAGCCCCGAGGCCACTGTGAGAGGCCTTTGGGCTTCTCTCCTTCCCTCCCCCACAGGATTTTGCCCAGCAGCCTCGCTTGGATCGTTTGTCAGAATCCAGGTCGGAGGAGACGTCCCGACGAGCCGCGGGGTGTAACCAGACAGCAGAAACTCGGGGTGGCCTCGCTGGGCACCCCCAGAATCCCCCTTCACAGATCCCCCATGGGGACTAAGGAAAAAAGGGCTCCTGGGAAGGCATCCAACCCCATTCCATGGGATGGAGGAGGTCGGGAGGAAGACTCACATTGCCCCTGTTTTTTGGGGGGCCCCCGTGAGGTTGCAGCACTGCTGGCGTTTGTTCTCTGGTCCCAGTGGAATTGCGGGATGCTGGTGGATGTCCCATCCTTGCTGGCTGCAGGGCCACACTGACAGGGGCCTCCAGGGGGTTATAAATCTCAGAAAATAAAGGGTTTTTTCCAGCAAAATCCATGGGCAGAGCAAGCTGGGGTCCATTGTGTTGGAAAGGCACTTGGAATGGTGGTGATGCAGCTTTTTGAGGGAGGTGGGTAGAATTCCTAGGGGTAGTTTTCCCCTTGTGAGGGGAAACTGAGGCACAGAGTGGGGTGACCCTCTGGCTGGGAGGTGCCCCTGTGCCTCGGTTTCCCCCTGGCTGCAGCCCGCTGTGCTGTGCCAGGGGGCAGCAGGCCCTGTGGAGGTGGGGTGCAGTTTGAGGAGGGGGGTTCTGTCTGCCTGGGCATGGACCCCCAATGCAGGGGGGGGAGCAGGACAGGGTCTGGGGGTGTTTGGGGCACCGGGGGGTTTATGGGGCATGCTGGGGCTCTAGGGAGGCACACCCTGGGGGTGCATAGAAGAAATATGGGGCGTTTTGGGGATGGGGCTGTATTGGGGGATAGGGGTTATCCTGGGGGTATAGGGAAGTATTATGGCTGTATTGGGGTACACAGGCACCCCGAGGGGTAGGGGGGGCTCACGGGGTGCCCCTCGGGGTTGCCCTGAGGGTGTGGGGCCCTCAGGGGGGTCCATGGGAAAACCTGAGAGGGGGGAATCCCAGAGTATATAAGGCACCCACGGGGCCACGGGGCACCCCGAGGAGAGACGGGGCACCCACGGAGCACTTTGGGGAACGTGGGCAGTCGGGGGGTAAATGGGGAACCCTAAGGACATGTGCCCCCCTCTTTCTCCGCCCGGGACTGTGGGGCAGGCAGGGGGGAGGAGGAAGGGAGGTGAAAGAGGAGGAGGAGGAGGAGGAGGGAGGAAGGGGCGGTGATGCCGGGCGGCTCTGCCTCCCCGCTGCCCCCGCCGCGCCCGCGGAGCGCACGGAGGGAGCCGCACCGGCTCCCCAGGTAGGGGACAGGGACGGGGACAGGGTCACCCCCCGAGGGGCTGCAGGGCCACCTCTGGGCAGGCGACACCCCCCTCCCCGGGCAGGGAACCTCGCCCGCAAGGTACGACCCCCACAGGTAGGGGACAGGGACCACCCCAAGTGTGGGATTGGGAACCCCCAGGAGGGGACAGGGGACACCCCAATATGGGCTAGGGGACCCCCCACGTGATGGGATAAGGACCGCAGTCATCCTGGGATTAGACAAGGGGACCAAGAGCCACCCCCAAGGAGGGGATTGGGGACCCTCCCAGGGAGGTGATGGGGGGCTCCCGGGCAGGGGGACACGGTGGGGCCACCGCCCCAGAGGGGACAGGGCACTAGCGGGTAGGGGACAGGGAGCTGTGGGGCTGCACGGTGGGACACAGGTGATGCCGGTAGGGCTGCAAGGCCACCCCCCAGGTGAGGGACAAGAGGACACTGGGACCACTCGGGGTGGGGGGAGAAGGGAGACCAAGCGTTGTGTACCCCCATCCCATCCCATCCCTTTTTCCTTGGGCATCCTCGGAGCACCCTCTGAGAGGTCCCTGGGGCAGAGGACCGAGTTGAGGTGCAGCTCTAGAGGGCTGTGTCCCATCCCAGTTTTGGGGGTTGTGGGGATACCCCATAAGTGGCCCTATTCCCATCAATCCCACCAGAGCTCCCATCCCAGGAGATTTTAGGGAAACCGGGGGACTTATTCACAGTGTGGCTTTGGCCACCCCAAACCAGGATGGAGCTACATGGGGAGTGGGGACCCCCATTAATGCACCCCTCGAGCCTTGACCAGCCCAACGGCCCCCGGCTGGGGGGGATCCGGGGGGTGCCGCCACGGGGCCGCCGGGATCCCGACAGCCCCGGCACAAAGAGGAATGTGATGAGCACATGGTTCCCATTAACCCCGGAGATTTTTTTTTTTTTTTTTTCCTTTTTTAGGTTAGGTTTTTTTATGATTATTCTTTTCTTTTTCCCCCCAGTCTTCCGCAGCGCTTCTGGGGAGGAGGAAAAGTGGCGGCTCCGGCGGGTGAGGAGCTGGGCGAGGGCCGGTAGCCGGCGGGGAGGGAGGGAAAGGGGGAGCGAAGTGCTCGGGGTTCTTTTTCCTCTTTAATCCCTTTCCTGCTTGAGTCAGAGGCTGAAGTCACCAGTCACCGGCAGGAACACCGCGAAGCTTTTCCCCCACCTCGGGGAGTCTGTCTGCCCCTAAAAAGGATGTGCTGACCCCCGTGAGTGGGATTTTGGGGAAACAGAGCCACATGAGACCAGGAACTCATCACACAGGGATTTTTCAAGCTGCCGATTCACCTCAGAGACGAATCCAGCTTCACCAACACAGCACCCTGGCTAAAGCATCAGGGTTCCCCCCCTCCAAACCACTCCATTTGGGAAGGGGAAGCTTCGCCCCAGCTGCTTTTCCCCTTGGGAAGTTGGATAAACAGCCCTTTTCCTTCCTGAGCAGGGTTTCTTGGGGTCGGGTGCATCCTGCCTGTGCAGCTGGGTGCTGCTCAGGGGATGTGTCAGTGTCGGGGACGTGGTGATTCGCAGCACGGCACCTCAGTTTTCCCACCTGGAAAAATAAAAGGAGATATGCGCAGAGCTGGAAGTGATTGGCAGGGAATTGGGGATAAGGAGGGAGGGAATGGGGATGTAGAAAGATTCAAACAAATGGGTTGCAAAAGCAAAATCCTATGGCAGTTTTTTAAAAGGAAAGGTGGGTATTTCCTGCTGCCCATGGGGAGTTTAATCGCAGGTGGGTGGGAGCAATAAGAGGAAATACGGGATTGAAATGCTTATGAAAAGGTGGGATTTGGCCACAGAGGTGTGAAAATGGGAGATATCAGCTGCTGCCTCACCAGGACTCTGTACCCTGTGTCCTCCTAGGCATGAGACGTCACATTTATTGCTGTGACGTGGGATGGGGACGCTCGTTCCTTCTCCCTTTCCGGGAGGAGGGAGGCAGGTTGATGCCAAAGAGCAACACGGCTGCAGGAGCTGCCAGTGTGCCTGCGAGTTTTACGCTCTTTCTTTCTTATTTTCCCTAGAATCAACCCATGATTTGGCCCTTCCATGGCTTCAGTGATGTTGCCTGGGAAAGCAGAGAAGAGAATCGCTTCGTCCATCTTCATCAACCTCGTGCCACCACGGAGAGACGTGGCCACCAAGGAGAAAACCCAGTGGGAGCTGCAGCCAGATGGTGCCAAAGTCCCTGGCACCCATCACCCCCAGATCCTGCTGTCACCCCCTGCATTGCCCAGTGGAGGTGAGGGGTGTCCATGGGGGGCTGCAAGCAGCGTGGAAGGATGGTGATGGGACTGAGGAGGCTGTGGAGATGCTCTGCTAAAGGATGTACGTGTGGAAGGGGATGTGGGGGTATTTTTTGGGGGTTATTCCCCAGATCTCTGCACCCATCCCAGCATGGATCCAGCTCCTGGGCTTGGGCTGTGTTTGCTCTCCATTGCCAGGCACTTATCGGTGCTGTTTGTCCCCTGTTGCCTCGATGGCATTTGCTTTTGGGGCAGGTCAGTGAGCGCTGCTGCAAAGCTGTTGGGGTGTTATTGTGACAGGGTGTTATTGTGATGGGGTGCTACTGGACATTACCGATCCCCTAAACCCCCCACATCTATCTGTTGCTGCAGAAACCCACCCACTGGCCCCTGTACCTTCATCCCCACCAGTCCTGCCCCTCTCTGAAGTGCCCCAGCCCTTGTCCGCAGAGGCGCTGGGTCTGGCACTGCAGCAACTGGACCTTGCAGCACCCGCCACCCTCCAGGTGAGGATAACGGAGTGCAGTCCCCCCAGTGCCTCAGTTTCCCCACCTGCAGGGGGATAACTAGCATGGCTTTGTCCTTCCCCACTTGCCAGGCCCCTTCCACCTTTCCTGCTGAATTGAAGCCACGCACATTTTGCCAGGAGCAAGCAGGCAAGCGACGGTGGCAGGATACAGATGGGTACCCGGAGAGGGACAGCTCCAGAGGTAAGGGGAGACCCAGCTGTGCATGGGCTCATCCCCGCTTAGGGAAACTGAGGCACGCAGCTCCCAACCGCTCTCCCTGCTTCTTGCAGACATCTGTGCCTTCTGCCACAAAGCGCTGGGGCCCCGGGAGCCGACGGTGGAGGCGATGCGGAAGCAGTACCACCCTGACTGCTTCACCTGCCGCACGTGCCACCGACTGCTGGCTGGGCAGCGCTACTTCCAGAGAGATGGGTGCCCCACATGTGACACCTGCTTCCAGGTACCCTTCCTCCTTTGGGGAAAACAGGCACCCTTGGAACATGCCTTGGGGTGTGGGCTGGTGTCTCATGGCATGTGTTCCCTAAATTCCAGGCCACACTGGAGAAATGTGCCAAGTGCCAGGGGCTGATCAGGGAGCACATTGTCCGTGCCCTGGGCAAGGGCTACCACCCCAGCTGCTTCTCCTGTGCTGCCTGCGGCCGGGCCATCGGCACCGAGAGCTTCGCCGTGGACGAGCAGGGTGACGTGTACTGCGTGCCCGACTTCTACAGGTTGGCAATGGGGGAGCGTCTGCCACACTGGGAGTTGGGTTCAGCTCGTCCCCGTCACCCCGCAGGGCTTGTGCCACTCCCGTTTGCTCCCATCAGGAAATATGCCGCGGTGTGCAGCGCCTGTGAGCGCCCCATTGTCCCCTGTGAGGACAAGGACACCTACAAGATCGAGTGCCTGGGACGCAGCTTCCACGAGAGCTGCTACCGCTGCGAGGTACGGCCCTGGGGGCTGGGGGGCCCCCAAAGCCATGGGGGTGGCACTGAGCCTTAGCTGAGCATGGACACAGGGATGGCAGCACCCACAGCTGGTTTTAGCCCCCCAGTTTATCTTACAAGTAATGGGGAGAGGGAAAAAAAATAAATTGGGTGTTGGTGATGATGATGATGATGTGCTTGGAGAACTTCAGCTTTGCACGCTTTTGATGTAGTTTGTCACTTTCTCGGAGTGCTGGTGGGTTTTGCAGGGAAAATAGTATGTAACACAACACAGGGACACCTAAAAGGTGGCTTCCTTTTCCTCTCTTGCCCCCAGAGCTGCAGGATGCCCCTGTCGCTGGAGCTGACAGAGAACGGGTGCTACCCCCTGGATGACCACCTCCTCTGCAAGTCATGCCATGTCCGCTGGCGCAACGAGTCGTCCTGCTGAGACCCTGCAGCTCATCAACCTCTTCCAGTGCCAGGCACCAAAAAGGGGGTGCCCCCAGTGGGACGCACCCCATGGCCAACCCTGGGTGCCTGTTGCACCCCCAAATTACTGCAGAACTGGGTTTTCATCACCAAAATGTCCCCAGGACCCTGACCTGGTGGGCTGGCAGGGTGGAGGATTGTGGGTATGTCCTGGCAGCTCTGTGCTCATGAGGAATATAAAATGCCCTGACAGAGAAGCAATGAGGAGTGGAGGTTTTATTCCTTATTTCTCTTTTTAAATTCCTTTTTCAAGGCCAGTTTGGTTTTCTTGGGTGGTGTTTCTTTCTTCTCGAGCTTCCTTGGGGTTTCATTGTAATGTTTCTCTGTGGAGAGCAGTCACTGATTTAGTTACTTGCAGTTAAATAAAACCCCGAGTCTAAAAACTCTCATTCCTTTCATCCACCCCACATTCCAAACCAATCAAATCCAAGTTTAAAAATAAGGAAAAAAAGCTGGTTTTGGATTTTCTAGGCGTGGCAAGAGTTGGGTCACTCAGGCCCGTAACAGTTGATTTGCGGGTGTAGCGATGTGGCAGATGCTGCTGTCACCCAGGGGAGAGCCGAGTGTTGCTTTTTGGGGTGGATATGAGATCTGGTGATGTTTCATGGTGTTGATAAAAGGGGTTTTGGTGTGGTTTGGGGTTTTTTTTGCTGACTATCTATTCGGGAGCCAGCAGAGGGCAGCCGGAGCACAGATTCCTCCATCAGGCAGCAAAACTCCAGCTGAACGCATCCCTCAGGGCCGGGACACTGGGAAAGATGGACAGCCCGCTTTCTGCATGTTATCCGAGATTATATTGTCTGCCAGTGGAAGCTTTTTGATCTCCTCTCAGTCCAGGCCTCAAACCAGCAGAAATTAGACCATTTCTCTGTATGCCCGACATCTGTGCAACCGATGTTGCCGGTGCTTAGTGGTTTCATTTGCGAGGGCGTCGCAAACCAGGCAGAGGAACTTTTTAACTTTCTTTTTAACTGAAAGTGTTTAAAAAGCCACAAATCAAGAGCAGAAAATAGCAAGAGCATATGAGATGATGTTTAATGCTTTCCTGATGGAAAATGGGAGCTGTAAACAAAGAAAACAACCACCAGACCAGCAGCTCCTGGATCGTGTACATCTCCAACGTGTGCTCTGTTTGAGTGAAGGGGTTAATGATTGTTAATTAATCACATCAATAACTATTTCCTGATGACTCTTCCCCATCTACAAAGCTGATTACTCAGTGTTTGTTAACAAGCATCTCTGTGCCATCAATCAGGTTATAACTTGCTTAAAATGTATTTACAAATAAGTTGTGGTCTGTCCCAGTCACGTTAAGTTGGTGGCTTTGGGTCCGGTTGGGTGGGAACTCCTTGTCCCATGCCAAGAAATTCCTGTGCTCTAAGTCAGCTCTCACTTTCCAAAGCTTCTTGCACTTTGAGGAAAATCTGGCATCAAAATGATGCTAAAAAATTAAAAGGATGTGGCAGTGGCCAAAGGGAGCGGGAAAAAGAAGGGCCAGAGGGCAAAGGTCTGCTTGCTTTTTGTAATACGGATATTTTTCCACTCAAAGTTTTTGGGGAGGATGGAAGTGCAATGCCGAGTGGTGTTTCGGATGTGTTATTGCAAGCTGCACTACCCTTCTGCAGAGGAATGGTGGGAAGGAGTTGGGTATTTCCCCCTTGGAGCCTTCCAGGATGGGCTGTTGGCACTAGGACTACGAAATTTTTAGCCAGAGATAGGCAGAAAAATGCTTTTATTTACAGACCTTGGAGAAGGTCCTGGAAAGCAAGGAGAAAGGAAAGGCACCACTGGAGAGTTTGGCAGCATGGTGAAGGGATGTGGTGTGGTCAGATTTGGTGTGATTTTTCAGGGGTGGAGGGTGACAAGGGACAGGGATACATGGACACAGGTAAGAGGGCAAAAAATCTGATTGAAGCCATCATATTCCTGGATAAAGGGAGCAGCACTAAGAGCCGAGGTGTGGGGAGCATTGCTTTGCCTGAAAAGCACAGCCCCGTGTTTTCCCTTGGGAAGAGCTCGAGGAACTTTGAGCCGCATGCAGGAGATCCTTCAGGGGTGAGGCTGCAGGAGCTGGATCCTGTCCCGCTGCCGCGCAAACCCAGATCGGCTGCAGCGGCTCAGCCTGTCCTTGGGCTCCTCACCCTGTCACGGGCATTTCTGCAAGCAGCCCAGTCTCCAAAAATAAACAAACCACGCATCCTGCCTGGAAAAACAACATTTTGGGGGCTGGGCTCCAAAGCCTCGTGGAGTCCCCCCGGACCACCCAGGTGTGAAACCCACTCGAAGTCCCTCCTCTTGTCCCCGTGGCAGTGCCAAAGGGCGGAGAGGATGGCAGCGCTCCGAATGGCTCCAGCCCTTCCCTTGGCTGCTGCAATACACCCGTCAGCTCTTGCAATCCCTCTTGGCAGGCTGAGGAGAGCGGGAAGGACCTGGCTGCCTTCCAAGGATCAGCAAATGCAAATATTTCCTCACTTCAGGCTGGGTGCGGCCCGCGGATAAAATTTCCTCGGGCTTTCCCAGCGAAGGCATCCGATCCCTCGCTCTGCTGTGAGGCCAACTTGCTCCCAGGAATACAACCATGTGTCCCATAAAAAAAGCCTAAAGGTTATCTTTTTACAACTCAAAGGAATGCCTGATTTTTAAAAAGAGGTTTTAAGTTGAAGAAGGAGCTGCCAGGCACAGCTGTAGTGGTTTTAAATCAGTGGTTAAAGTGTTGCTTCATTAAAAAAAAAAACAAAAACCAACCTTTTTGCAAATTTCTTTGGAAAATGGAACATTTGTAGTGTGGTGCAAGGAAAGTGGGATGATAAAGGCGCTGGCAAAGGTGCTAGGAGCAAGGTTGGGTGCTGGTGATGGTTTTTCTCAAATAAGATAGAAAGAGCTGCAGGAAAACTGTTTTTTCCCTTTGGATCCCAGGTTAATGGCAGTCACATCCCAGCCAGCTCCCTGCAGCGTTGTTCTTCCCCACAGAGCATTCAGACCTATTTTCTGCACTTTCCTTTGACACAGCCTAAAAAAATTATATTTCTTAAATGAAAAGCAGTCTGATCCTGCTGATTCTGGGAGAGGCAAAACCAGCAGGGATTATACCAGGAACAGCCCAAGCCTGGATATCTCCAGCTCGTGCAGCACAGGTGTGATATATATTAAAAAAAAAAATAATAAAAAAGCTGTATGCTAATATTCTCCTTTTCCCCCAGTTCTCCTGGCAAAACTGAACCACCCACTTCCACAACGTGGTTTTAAAACACATTGATTTTGATAGCACGAGGGGAAAGGGATGAGGCGAGTGCGCAAGCGCGTTACCAGGCTGCGAGTGCTATACTAGCTTCTTTATAAAATAAAGGATAAAAAGCCCAGCCCACCCTATTTCTGAAAACAGATGCAGAGCACACACCTGCGAGCAGGGTTTTGCTATTTCATATCCCAGATTTCCTTAATTGTATCAGTGATTATAGCATCCTGCAGCCCTATTTCCCGAAAATTACCAATTTTCACCCAGATTTGACATCGAGTACTTTA
Organism: Tichodroma muraria; assembly: GCA_013390105.1. Lineage (NCBI taxonomy): Eukaryota > Metazoa > Chordata > Aves > Passeriformes > Sittidae > Tichodroma > Tichodroma muraria. The sequence continues at coordinate 2,707 of WAAG01043201.1, read as the reverse complement.
AGTTCTACCTTTATTTTACTGGAATGTCCAGTAAAGCAGTGTGAGTGAGGTGTTTTATTGAAATATTTTTCGAAGAGGTTATCCCTCTTCGTCAAGGTGGATTATTGACCTTAGGGATTTATCACTGGGGAAAAAAAAAGTGGAGGAGGATGGGGAATATATATAATATAATAATGTATCCCTTGATTCTCTGTGCGACTAAACTTTTCCTCACAGCTAAGCAGTGGAATAGGCTTTAATGTAATTTATTGGATTGCTTCCTCTGAGTATGGGGTTTGTTTTTGGTTTGTTGTTGCTGTTTGTTAGATTTCTGAAGCGATCAGGCTCTAGACGGGGAGTTAAGGACAAAGTATTTCGCGAGGAAAAAGAGAAATTCCTGAAGAAAAAAGCTAAAGAGGAAAAGGAGGGTTTGGGCTGACAAAAGGCGGCGTCGGCCGGGGCTGCCCCTCACGGCCCCTCAGGCGCTGCCCCCCCGCGCTCGCTTCACAAAATGGCCGCCCGGCGGGGCCGCGGGAGCGCCACTGAGGCGACAAAATGGCGGCGGGCGGAGAGCGGGCGCAAGGAGAGGCGAGCAGCGGCTGCGGGGTCGAAGCGGCAAGGGCACGGCGGAGGGGCTCTGATCCTGCGTGAATCCCCTCCGGGCGGGCGACGAAAGCGCTGCGGGTGAAACCTGACCTTCTTCTTATTCCCCCTCCCTCCTGCCCTTTATTTCTCGCCGCCTTTGCGAAAGGATGTGAAAATGGCAAGAAATGCGCGTTTTCATTCGGCCATGGCGAAGCCCCCGGTCTTCTCCCCTCACCTCAGCTTCCCCACCGCTTCCCGAGTGTTGCCCCATAAATGTTATTTTTTTTCACTCACAGCTGAGGGATTTTGGCCCAGAATTGTGCTTTCCACACGCCCCCCACTCTTCCCTTCATCATCACCACACGCACCCCCAAGGTGGGTAGTTTTATTCTTAGTTCTTTGCTTTTCCACCGCTTTTCTTCTTCGCAGGGGTTGAAGCCGCCATCTCCCGGTCTCCTCACGGCATGGAAAATCCCCAAAAGTGCTTAGGGGAAAAAAAAAAAAAAAACCACCACCAAAAAAAAAGTCCCAAACGCCCGAGGATTGATTTATCATCGGATCCGGAGTGGTATGGGAAGAAGCCATCGCTGCTTGCCTGGTCCCCACGACAGCTCGCCTGCCATTCGCTTAATTAAAATCATATATTGGTCTGATCAGACGTGGTAATACCATTAAAAAAAAAACCCAAATCCTGTAACATCCACACGCTCGTTGTTGGAAGCTGTAGCTAAGGTACCACGCTTTTTTTTTTTTTAATATATTATTTTAATGTCGCCTTACCCTTTTTTCCTGCATCACAGCATTGCCTCATTTCTTAAAAGCTACATCTCTAAAAATACTGCTTTTTTTTCAATAGAATTGCAGATTTAGGCCTATACAGATGCTCTTTTATTTCTACAGATACAAAAACACTTGTATATATTTATCAAATATAGATATATAAATACTGCTATACATTTCATATTTTTATTTATATGACCTTTTCCCAGGGACTACTTAAAATATAAACCCACACACCTAAACCCCATAATTTAATTATATATAATCACTGTAACTTTGGCCCATATATATCTTTGATTTTATATATATATATTACCTTTGTTTTCCTCCATTGGTTTCCTACTACAATGTATCCTAAAAGCAGGAGAAAAAATGCCATAAAAAAAAAAAAGAAGAAAAAAATAACAAAAACCAACCCATCTCTTTTTTTACAGTCCATGATAGAAGTTTGTGCCTGAATGTTTTATTTGTTCCACAGAGATGTAGATTTTCCTTGGGAGATTTGGGAAGGATTATTTTTTAATGAAAAAGAGGAAAAAAAATACACCCAGAAAAAAACCAAACCAAACAATGAAAAAGAAACGAAAAGGAAAAAAGCACACCACCACCAAACTGCAGTAAGTGAAGCTGCAAATGCAACCGAATAGTCCGGATCAGACAATTTGTTGCACAAAAAAAAGGATAAATGGAACTGCAATGGCCGGCTTTGCTGTAGATCCAGGAGGAGGGATCAGCTCCTTTATCCCACCATCTCGCGCTACAAACACCACCATTTTTCTCTCTCTCTCTCTCTCTTTTTTTTTTTT
>WAAG01043200.1:0-15136 GCA_013390105.1 Tichodroma muraria | reverse complement strand
AAGGATCAGCTCCTGTCTAAAGCACAATCTGTTGTGTCACTTTCCAAATTTTTGTGGCTCTATAAGCCTTCCAAACTTTTGTCTTTTTTTACTGTGAGCTGTCAGTACCGAGATGGTAACCTGCTATCATTCTTGCCAGTGCCTGGCTTAGTAGAGTATTGATTTCAGCTGGGTTTTCTAGACACCACTGTGTCAATAGTAGTAGGAATGGTAGTCACACTGCTTTGTAAGTATGTTTCAGAAGTATAGAAATGTCCCTATCCAGCTCTTTTGTCCTACTGCTCCAGTATCAGTTGAACAATGTCTGAGCACACAGCAGAGGATATAACACAGGAAACAAGTGTGTGCATGGAGTGTACCTTAACAGGCATCATACACTGGTTTAGGAAGGAAGAATGAAGAGCTTAGGGTCAATGTAAAAATGAATGGATGCAAAAATAAAATCAGAAAAGGTAAGTGAACATTTGCAGCAAAGTAGAATGAAGACTTGTCATTCATATAGCACTGACAAATGCCAAGGCCATTGGTTATGGCAAGGAGCATTCACTTGGAAAAGAAATTTTGTTTGGCCTTGATATTTCTAATGAGTAAGTAAGAAGTATTAGAGGACATTCTGAAGGTGGGAAACCTTTTTAAGACGAAAAAAATTCTGACTGTATTTCTAGATTCTTACTCTTATGTGCTTTATATTCCATGTGAAACCATGAACATGCAAATTTCATTATTCATACAAGTCAGGTGTATTGAACAATCTTAAGACCTTTAATGAGTGACTTCCCAGTATAGTAAGCCTGGGAATTAACGAGTACCTCTTACTTTTAATTTCTGCAGGGAAGGTAGCTGAGAACATCTATAAATCACTGATATCATGTCAGCCTGTCAGAACTTGTCTACTTGGGAAATTAGTTCTCCGGAAGTACAGGTGATAATTTACTGGAAACTAGCTACACTGAGTTAATCTATATTTGTGCATGGGAACTCATGCAGTGTGGAAAATGCAAGATATCCCTGCTTTCAAAGAAGGAGAAGTTAATTCACCAAAAATCCTTCATACTATGCTAGTTTAGAAGATGGAAGTGAAAAGATACACTAATCCAGCCAGAAAGAGTGAAATACAGTTTGGAAATCATAGGCAACTGTTTTAAAATTAGAGTACATATATCTACTAGGAAAGTAGTATAAAGAGTATAAAATTATTTTATAAGAAGAATTTATGTTTCTTTTCTAGTTATCTTGTTTCAACTATGAGAAAACCAGTTAGGGACATCTGCAGGCTACAACTTGTGTATAAATTCATAATGTAGATTCAGGATCAAACTCATGTCTTAACTCAGTGAAAACACTGCAGTTTTGATGTCCTGTTGTCTTTGATACTTGAGAAATGAAATTCAGAAATCAAGCAATGGAGACACTTTTGCTGTCTGAAAATAAAAGGCAGAAACTGCAAATAAAAAATAAGACATGAGCAATTGGAAGAATCTAAATGACAACACAAAGATGAAAATGCAAATATGAGCTCTGCTCAGCTTTTTTCTAAAGTCCTGTGTAGAAGGGATTTATTTTAATAGTATATTGTTGCATGTATATAACTTTAATATTGGTTAATAGAAAATTGCTCCAATGAGTTACAAGATCATCAGCATTTTTGACGCATAAAAAACCAGATCATTGCAAACGTATATATGAGCCTTCATCAGCTGTGTATTTTGAATATGTATTCAATTCTCTAAGTAGATGTTAGTACTGTGTGCTTCATTGCATGTCATACCTAGATTCATGCAGAAATCAAATACACTTGAAACTGAGACATGCTGCTACATCAGGCAGAAACAGAAAGTAATTTTAGTTCTATAAAGACATCTAAAATAACTTTTGACTGATTTTTTTTTAATTGGGATGGTATAGCAATTAATTTTTTTATTTCATTTAAAGTATTTCTAGTGTCTTTGAAAGCAGTATTCTAAGTGGAGAGTTTTTGGGTTTTTTTCTAAAAGCTGAAATAAAAAAATTGTTATTTAATGAAATAAAAAAAAATATGAACCTATTTTTAAATTCATTGTCCAGTAAGTATTTTTATATGACATTTTCACAATAAATGCCACATATTTTCATAGATTCCTGCATAATAAGTGTATGATGGACACAGAAAGGAAAGAAAGCCTGTTATATAGATTTATAAATATTGCCTAGAATGCTATTATTAGTGCAAATACAGGACTTCAGACTATAGAGTTCCACTACCTTATTCCTAAATAATTCTTAATTGTGGCTGAAAGGACATTCTGGACATTTGAGATCAAAGAACATGGAATCATAATGGAGTTTTCAGAAATCAGAGTGGGATTTCAGAGAGATCGACCTGCCAAGGGTCATTTATTTCTAGGTGGTACCTCAAATGGGCTGGTACCACCAGCCATTTTTTTCAGCCAGGACCAGACATCCCACTGACACAAATTCGGGGCTTTCATGTGATAAGAAACACTAAGTTATTTGGAAACAGTTAGTTATTTTACCCCCCTATTTTTCTTTTGCTGATAGCTCAGCAAAAAAAGAAATTACACAAAGAGAATGGAATACTTTGTTTTTCTAAAAATATGGATCAGTGGTACAAGTAACTATGATTGGCTGCTTTGTTTTTATTTCTAGCTCTTCAAAATTACGTAGTAATGATTTAAGATAATGTGACTTTACACTTGCTATGCTAAGAGGTAAAGAATAGTTTTTCTACTGTAATCTGCATTAGTCCTGTAGAAACTGGGAAAAAATATGTAATTTTAGTCTGTCTTATTATTCTGTTCCTTTAGAGGAACTGATCTGTGTTTAAAATATCTTATTTACTTGGAAATTACTTTAATGCTCATAGTGAAATAAGTACTTTTAGAGGGAGACAGTGGGAATTATTATCTATATGTGTATGTGTGAATCTGAGTGTACACAGTCCTTCTAAAATTACGCTAAATAGCCTATTTGTGACTAGAATTTGGATGCTGGGTACTGATGTGTGTTCAAACTATAGTAGATAGATTCTCTTTTACCTAATTCTAAGATACTCCCATTTTTAACTCTGAGGTTTTCAAGCCCATCTACTTTTAGGCTGATTTTTGCTCTGAAGCCCTCAGGTCTATATCTCATTTAAAAATCATTTGACTCTCTCTAGTGGAATCATGAATGTTCTCATTATCTGTATAAATACTGAATGCAGTTCAAAGCCTGCAATGCTTCTGGCCTCCGCAATTTAAAACCATAACACAATTAATGAGAAAGTTACTCACTTTCTTCGAAATCATTGGTCAGCTGGGTATTCTTTGAGTATGGTGGGCTATATAGACACAATAATTTTCATTTTTTTCTTCCTTTAGAACGCAATATTTTGGTGGTAATTATATTCTGTGTAGTCTGTTATTGACTTTCTTTACTTTTGATACGTTAATTTTACTACAGGGTACTTTTATCTGTTCAGAATTTTATTCATTATTTATTGTTATATAGTAGCATTGTTAGAATTACATTAATTAAATTCTATGGTTCTTATAATAAATTCAAGTTTTTATAATAGGAAGAGGAAACACATAGCAGTAAAGTACCACTGGACTAGGAGAGTTAAAATTAAACTGAAAGTACATTGTTCCTTAGTGTCTAATCTACTGAGTCTTTAATGTTGGTTTTTTTCCAAACAGCTTGGTTAAAACTTAATCCATTAAAATGGTGTACTTCAGAAACTTACAATTAGGCAGACTAATGGTGTTAGTATACTCATTAAATTTATTTCTTGCAGTTTCTCTGTTTAAAGCTCCATTTACTTCTAGAGCAGAATCTAAGATAAGAATGAAAAGATCAATAACTGATAGAGTTAGGGTTTCAGCAATAATTGAATGTGGTTTCAACTATTTTCAACAATAATTTATTGGAAAAGAGGAATATTAGTATATTGGAATATTATATAGTATATTATATATATGGAATATTAATATATAATATATGCTGCTGTCAAATACCACCACAAAGTTAATAAAATCAATCACAGCTTCTCAGTTCCCATTTTCTTTGCATAATTAAACTTCAAGACACGTGCTCACTTTTTCTCTCAGTGGGCACAGATAAAAAATCCAAAGAAGGAGAAAAAGTATCTTGTTTTGATTTCTTCGCTAAATGATTGCTTCATTCAGTGCAGGAATGTGGAGCTCTAGGACCAGCTGAAAGGTGTTGCATGAGGAATTCTTTTCTCAGGCTCTCCTCCCTTAGAGAGCCTGTTGCAGTGAATTCTCTCACAAGTATTTCTCCCCACTACACTTGGTTCAGTAGTTGCCTGCAAATAGGTGAGAGTTTGTGTGTAAGGCCAAGTTATGGCAATAGAAGGGAAGCCCAAGCAGCTTTAGCAGCATAAAACCATGTCTGTTCCTAGTGCTACAAACCAGAGTAACTCATGCACTGAATCAGGCAGCAGCAGCAGCCTGGCTCTGATGGTATGGTCTGTGCCTGGGTGGGTAAACCCTACCCCTTATCTGCTGCCATAAATGTAGTGAGCTCACTTAGAAATTTTCTGACCATTATAGCCAGAATAAATTTGTGTCATCCCAAAAACAGCCTAGTTGCTGTATCTCACTGAAAGCTTTTGGCCTATAGGAGCTCTGGAGATTACAACAATTTAAGTAAATCAAATATGTGCTTCTGTACTAGGGGAATGTAGTGAAATAGATTTGTGACCTTGTTAGTAGAACATGAATTCAAATCCAGTAGAAGCTATTTTTAATTACTATGTCTAGTTTAGTTTGACACTTGACTGTGAAACCTCATTGTAGAAGCCTCAATTAAGAAGTTGATAGTAAAGATGATATTTTTCTCTCCTCACTTATGACTATGGGGCATAATGAATGTAATTATGTTTTTCCAGTGAAAAATGCATGCCTACATGTATTGAAGTCCAGGATTCTTGTCAAAATCATAAATGGTATATTTTAGTTAGTATTGCACAGCTACAAGTGGTGTTTCTATTCAAGATGGGTCACTGTGCCTTTTAAATTAAGACTATGGTAAACCTGAAAGCTAGATACTTAATATCAAAAGTATGCTTGATACAAGAAAGAAAGAAAGAAAAGAGAGAAAGAAAAAAGAAAAAAGAAAAAAGAAAAAAGAAAAAAGAAAAAAGAAAAAAGAAAAAAGAAAAAAGAAAAAAGAAAAAAGAAAAAAAAAAGATTTGCTGAGTTGAGAAGACTTCAGTGGTTGCATATATAGTTGCATATATAATATAAAATGAAATTCTGCCTATTTGATGGCAGTTTTATGAAAGGACAGATTTAAGTTTTTTATTTTGAAATGCTTTTCTCTTTCTAATGACTTTTATTGCCCTAGGTTATATTTTGCATTGTTGATATAATAAGCTGCATTTCCAGCCTAAGGCTCTGATAGTTTAACCTGATTGTCCAATGTGTAATATTGACAATCGATTAAACCAATGAATGACATGGGTACACCTTTGTGAATGCACATTTTAAATGCGAACCGGAGAAAATTCCTTGTTTTCTCAGGCTCTCCTCCCTTAGAGAGCCTGTTGCAGTGAATTCTCTCACAAGTATTTCTCCCCACTACACTTGGTTCAGTAGTTGCCTGCAAATAGGTGAGAGTTTGTTTCTGGTGGGAGAAGAGTAGCACGTGGGCCCGGCGGGCTCTCTCGTGCCAGGCCGGGCCGGGCTGGGCTGGGCTTTGTCTTGGCTGCAGCCCTGGCCAGGTCCGGGCCGGCGAGAAGACAGAGGCCGCAGGGCCCTGGGAGCAGCCGGGCCAAACCGGGCTCAGCTCCGCCGAACCATGTGGCCTCAGGCCGGGGAGAATTGGGCCGGGCTCCGGCGACTCCTAGGTTGGGGGAGGAAAGGACATCAGCCTTCTTCTCATCAGCCTTCTATCAGCCAGTTTCTTCAATAGAGAAACTTCTTGGCACAGCAATGGAACTTTCAAAGCATAAATCCTGCCCGAGTGAGAGAAGGAAGAAACTGAAAGAGATACGAAGAGACACAGCATGAGACCTAAGTCAGGAGAATGAAAGAACTTTAAGTTGGAAAGAAGATTGGAAGAGTGGCTTAAGCTGGACTTTTTTTTGTAAGGCCATAGAGAATAGACTAACTACTCCTGTAACATATAATCTGCTTTTTTTTAGGAGAAAATACTGAATTCTAGTTGGGACTGTAAAATAGTGTAACTATAATATAATAGAGAAGTCTGAACAGAAGAAGACCGAGAGAAAGAGATAATGTCCTCTGTATAGTGAGAGAAAANTTTTTTTTTTTTTTTTATCTTTTCATGTGTCTGAGGGGTGGGGAGAAAAGAAGTAAGTTTTTGAAAGTTTCATTCCAATTCTTGTGGGTTTTTTTCCCTCTTTTTATGTTAATAAAATCAGTTCTTTTCAAGTTTAAGCCTGCTTTGCTCTTAATTACAGAATTTTAAATTGGCAACCCAAATTAATATTTTCTGTCTGGTTTCAGACTGAAACCATGACAAAAGCAAAGGTTTTAGTAAGCAGTAAGGATCCAATATATCAAATTTTCTTCCTGGAAAATGAAGAATTTGGGGTTTCAAAGGTTTTCAAAGGTTTTCCTTACTTGGAAAAATTGAAGAAATATTTATGGATTCTTTTTCAACTGCAATTTTAATTATCTAACTCTCCATTCATAATGGCCACTGCTTCCAGCAGAAAATCTGTTTTGATGATTCTTAAAGGGGATAGTGGATATCTGATCGAAAAATGAGATATCATGTTTGATTGCGTCACAACATTGTGATTTCATTATACTCAGAAAAGAAACAGGGTGCAGTGATATACAAAAATAAGTGAGGGGTAGCAGTAAGTGGTTTTTTTCCCTACTTCTCCCCACCTAGATATGTTTTTTGATACTGTTGTAGTCAGAATAATTTAAGGAATCACATTTTCCAATCTTTTGATCAGTGGCAGAACCAAAGCAGGGAGCGAGCTGTGTGCCCACAGTGCCCAGTGTGTGCCATGCTACGCTGACTCTGCTGTGGGAAGTCCAGCAGTCCCCTCGGGTAGGGTGTGTGCCCAGCAGTGTCTCACTTCTCATGGTCACCCTCACTGCACTGGGTGCAATGGGCACCTCATTACAAGGTAACATGGGCATCTCCAATGTCTAGACAATGATGCCTTTGAATTAGAGAGCCATATCTTTTATTAAAATATCTCCTCTGCAATTACAGAAGACAATAATCGTAACGTCTGATGGCAACATCTGATTTTGATATTCTTTTATAACATTAGCCTCTTCTGTGTTCTTAAGAAGGCTTCTTGTCTTTTACAGGACATAATCTGATTTAAGAAGATACCATTATTTTATACAATAACCTGCTTAGATCCCATTGGTTACAGTATATAAAAAAAACCTGCTGTCGGTTGAAAGTTGCAGTTAATTTTAAAGGCTTACTGCAAAATTTTAGTAAAAAGAAAAACTTCAAACTTATTTCTTTTCTGCCACCTTCTATTGCTAAGAGAGAGTAAAGGGAACTGACAGCAGAAAACTGACTGAGGCATTTTATGGGATTTGATTATCTGTTTAATCCTGGCATTTTCTTGTATAGCTCAGTCTAGAAGACTTGATCTTTCACATTATAATACAGTTCTGTGAAGAAAAAGTTTTGTAGAGGTCATGGATTCTCAGACGCACTTCTGAGGAGACAGAGTCAGAGAAGAGATGGTATAAACTACTAAAGGTGTTACAAAGGGTATGCTCTATTATATTCTATGAAACTAACTGAACATTGAGGGCACACATCTCTCAGCTCTGGAGAAGAGTCTCCATCCTTCTGTGAGCAGCACTCCGATGGCAGAAACTAATCTCAAGTGACAATTTGATTTTTTGAGCAACTGATGAAACATGCTTTACCCATTGAAATGTTCTAAAAGGTGGGTTAACATTACTCTCCCTGTTTGACTGACTCATAAACTGAACAGCTCTGGGATTAAAAGCTGTGTTCAAAAATCTTCATTTTACAGGCCTTAAAGCTCAAAACTCAGCTGAAGTTCAATTCTCCACAGTATGTATTAAGCTCCATAGAACAAGATAAACATTGTCCCTGCAAGCAGAAATACTCCTCAGGACAAAATATAACATCAACTCAGAATAAATTTTATACTTGTCAGCAGATCAAATTCTTTTGGTGATTATCATTTGTCTTTCATCTTCATTGTGCAGTTACAGATACTTGTGACTGATATGCCAGCGAGGCAATCACACTCCTATGGAGCACTCGGCAGTTTGCTCCAAGTAACTATTTCCCATGGCATAAATATGGGTGAGGAACTAGACTGGTGCAATGTTCTGAGACAATAGCACACTGATAGATGCACTGATAAAACATCTGGGGGTATGGACAGAAAAAGATCTTACTAAGTGATGCTGTGGTTTAGATGTGCATGGATGAATTCTGTGTCTGATCACTAGGCTTAAGAAGGTGCTAAGGAAGGCATACAGGTTATTTGATAAGACTGAGTCATCAGCTTCCCTCTCTGTGTCACTGTTCCTGTTTATGGATAAACTCCAGATAACACGTTCTCAGGCTTTGCTCTAGCAGACTAAACACCAGCTAGGAAACAAAATTATTGAAGCTAAGGGATACTTCTGGCACAGGAGCAATGGGTATAAAAATATTGCATTGTCAACCAGAAGAATAAGAAACAAGTCCCTAACTAGCACAGTAGTGATGTGCCAAGACAACTCGGTTCTTCCCACAGAAGGAGAAGGAAAAACCAAACTGTTTAACTAAACTTGGCAAGTTTATGAAGAGACTACATGATGCAAGAGCTGGGCACTGTGTTTAGCTCTATCAAAACTCACTTCCAGTCCTGTGTTCATGTTATAGACTTAAGTTACAATACTGTCACCAATCACCAAGAAAGCCAAGAAAAATTTAGGTCTGGTTTCTGATTTAGTTCTTAATTCTTCATTAGGCAACACCAAGAGAGAAGGAAGGTCTGTGAAATTAAACGATAGGGAAAGTTCATACTAGCCAGTATGAATTGCATTTTTAACAGACCTCTGACTTTTGTTCTTGAGGCTTCTTAGAATTTAATCTTGCCATTATGTGTTGTTTTCAAATGCTGCAAAAACACCTTTTCTTTGCTCTAAAATTATCTATTATGTGAGGTATAACACAGGAGATAAATGGACCATCTGATTGAGTGCCCTTTCTTTGGTACCAGAACTCCCTTTAAAAATATTAGGGAAATGAATACTAAAATCTGGTCTGGTGTGAAAGAATCTTAGAGAGTTCTTTTTCTTGGCATATATTTGAAATTGGGTTCTTTGTGCTTTAGTGTTTACTTTAAAGACAGACAGAACTTTGATTTAATCAAATATCTAAAGTATTTTCATAAGAATTTTGTAGAAAGAAGTCTAAGTTACAGTGAAACACAAAAACTATAAAATATTCAGGATATTAAATTTCTGTAGAGAAGTATCAGCCCTAGAAAATACCTGGTTTCAAAGTGCTGGAAAATAGCCAGATGCTAGAACCAGCTCTCCAGAGATGAATTTTCAACACCTTTGACTCACAAATTACTATTGAATTAGACTGCCAATCCCTCCAGCAACTGCAAATTACATTAGCAGTATTAAAGATGGCAAAATTATACCTTTGAAACAAAAATCTGTACACACAGCCTTAGGTTATTGCCATGTGACACCTTGAATTGCTCTATAAATCTATGCTAAACTGATTTCTATGTGTATTCAGGAGACTGATATATCTGAGAAAGCTAGTGCCATGTAATGTTATAGTCAAGGAGGTCCATAAGCAAAAGTGAGGATAAATGACCAAAGGTTGAACAGTTTGTTAGAGTTTAAAGACATTGCATTCAGCAACTACCCCAGACTGTTGCTATGGCATATAGAGGAAACTCAGATTTGTTTGCTGCTGTGAAAAGAAGGAGACCCTCACTAACTTGCTGCATTTGTAGATTTCATATTAAGAAAAACACTTTTAAAATCCTCCAAATATAATTTCCTGCTAAAAAAAACATATTGCTTTTTTTGTACAGATTGTGGAGTGAATTCATATTATCAATTGGTATAGCCAATTTGTAGAGGAAAATATTAAATTTACACTTGGACCATTAAAACCTATTTTTTAAAGTGGCCCATTGCTCCAAAGAGAATGATTTTAAGCAGTGTAATGATACTCATGGGAATTGATTGAATTATCTTCAGAGGTTATGTTTCAAATATACACATGATGAAGAATTCTGGGGCATCAGTCTGTATTTTATATAACTGTATTTACTATAGGAAAGGAAGTTCCTACTTAAGTCAGATGCAGTCTTTTTGATAACTTCAGTCATAACATCTTTCCTGCGTTCTCTAACCTCATAGGTTTATAGACAATAAAATAAGAGGAAATAAACCACCATCCTTCTTATTCTAGTGCCTACTGTGTTCACAAGATAAATCTCACCTTCATATAAAATTATTGCAGGAGTGACATATTGAGATACATGCAAGAGAGATGGTTAAAGTTTCACCAGCATGAGACAGTCAGAGAACCAATGGAGTTGCGATTTGAATTAGTGCTAATCAAAGTGATGGTAACATTGAGATTTTTTTTACTTGTTGAGTGAGGCTTACACAGAGCCAAGGCCTTTTCTGCTTTTCATACTGCCACAGTGGTGAGGGGGCTGTGGGGGGTACCTGGGAGGTTGGGAGGGGACACAGCCTGGACAGGTGATCCAGATTGATCAGAGGAATATTCTAGACCATATGACATCATGCTCAGTATATGAAGTGGGGGGAGGAAGAAGAAGAAAGGGGGAACATTTGAAGGTGTTTGTCTTCCCAAGTGACCACTGCATCTCACAGGACTTGATGGTCCCACTCTCCCATGTTCTGGAGATGGCTGAACACCTGCCTGCCATTGGGAAACTGAATTCATTCCTTGTTTGTGTTTGTCTGCATTGTGGTTTTGCTTTTTCTATTAAGCTACCTTAATCTCAACCCATGAGTTCTCTGCCTTTTACCTTTCCTGTTCTCTCCCTGATCCCAATTCTGAGCAGTGACAGATTGGTTGTGTAGGGCCTGGCTGCTGGCTGGGGTTAAACCACAACATGGATATGGGATCATCTCTGTCAAAAATTAATCACGTTTCAAAGTCTGTCTTGTCATCTGAAGTAACCTGAACATATATATACAAGAGCTGATACTTGTTGACTTGTTAAGATAGAATTTTTGACAAAAGAAATTGATCTTTTTGTCACGAAGGACCAGCAAATATGTATGCTGTGCATGGGTATAGATATCTTAAAAAGCATTCACAATCACAGCTCACCAAAAATAGCTGGGATTGCTGGGTTCACAGAATCACAGAAAAATTTAGGTTGGACAAGACCTCTGAGATCATTGAGTCCAGCCTTTGACTGATCACCACCATGTCAGATAGACCACTGCATTAAGTGTCATTTCCAGTCATTTCTTGAACACCTCTAGGGACAGTGATTCCACCATCTCCATGGGAAGTCCATTATGATGATTAACAACCCTTACTGTGAAGAAATTCCTCCTGATGTCTAGCCTGAATCTCCCTTGGCACAGCTTGAGGCTATGACCTGTGATAAATTGTAGTTCTTCTAACTATCAGAAAACCAAAAATCCTGGAGATGCTTTTTCTCTTAAAATATGAGGTACAGTTTTTCTTTTGATGTGGTATGAAGGCAGTAGCAAAGCTGGGGCTAGCACTGGGAGAACTAGAAGCCCAGACATATATCTCAAGCTATTTAATCACAAGTGTATTCCTACATAGGATTACTATAGAAGTGAAGAACGTTGAGTGCTAGCTGATGGATAGTCTGTCACAGCTAGAGCTGGCAGAAAGCTACATTTTTTGACAGCAAGAATTTAGGGAATATTTATTGTTCAGATCTGAGAAAGTTGATTTGTTTCAGACATTTGAGGGGGGACATTTGAACAAATAGATTATGTAGTTACATGTTTTAGCCACTTTGATTTTGATTTCCTATTTGTCCCAGTCATCCCACTGGTTTCTGTGTGACACTACTCACTGAAGAACTGATGCTACCTTGATTCCTGTCTCTTGTGGATGACAGTTGTCACCACATCACACAAGAGCTTGCAGAGGTACAGCACCTTTTTCTGTGTCCTTACAGGGCAAGCAGAGGGTAATCTCACTTTTTCAATTTTTCCTCAATCCTAGGAGCTCCTACAACAAAGAAAAATAGTGTTCAAGGGTCAGACCTCAAAAGCACTTGCAGAGGGCTAACACTGACTAATCATCACTTTCCCTTACAGAAAAAACTTTTACTGCCTTTCTGATTGCCAAGTGATTTTGAAACCTTACAAACATTTTTATTTTAACTTCTGGTATGAGAGTAGGATTTATGTTAGACACAAAAGTGCTCTGATGATAGTTTTATGGAAGGACACAGACCATTTACTTTTGTAAGTTAGAAGCTGAGCTTCTGTGCTCTGTCTCTGCACTCCTAAATGTGGTAGGAAGATGTGTCAATATGATGGCTGATTGGATAGCTACAACTCATCACAGGTCTTGCAAACTTAGGAGTGTCTATAAGTGAACTAAAAACTGTTCTACAGAATAGTCCCACATGTAAAGTACTGATAATTAAACCCCTCTGACAATTACATCATACATTATCAGGATTAGCCAGATCCATTACTCATCACTGGTGCCTTGAACAAAATAAAGCTGGTCTGCTAGGGACTCTCAGCTGAGCACAAGCTCCTATGGAAGAAAGCAGCCAAGCACTGTTTATGCAACACGAGCAGCAGCAGGCTGCAGAAAGATATTGCTTCAGCCTGCACAGTGTTCCTGGAGTTTAGAAACTAGAAAAGGCAAAAATCTGAAAGCACCATATTGACTATACCATATTTGAATTATTTGCATTTTCTGCTCTCTGCTATGATTATGCTTTGATGAAACCTTTCTTTATGTATATAAAGCACACATCTTTGCATTTCTTCTTTATATAAAAATTAAAGACAATAATCCACTGACCACAGAGGAAAAAAGATAAGTGTTTTAGTTATTATAAAGGAGTACTATTTAATTGCAGGAGTTTATGTGAAAGACTGGAATTAAAAAATAAAATGTATAGAAACATTTTTGCAGGGACTTTAGTGCTGGCATGTTTTTTATGGTGGTGGTTGTTAGGCTTTTGGGGTTTTGCTATTGGCTTTTGGTTGGGATTTTTTGTTTGGTTGGTTAGTTTTGAGGGGGGTTGTATTGTTTTTTTTCAGTTTGTCTGGGGGTTTTATGTCTGTTTGTTTTTGTTGGTTTGGTTTTTTCTTTGTTTTTGTTTTTTTTTCAGTTTGTTTGGGTGTTTTATGTCTGTTTGTTTTGGTTTGGTTTTTTCTTTGTTTTTTTCAGGTTTTTTTCCTCACCCTGCTCCCACTACCAGTTTCTTGCCCATGTGATATGGGAAGCCAAAAGTCTGTGTGTAATAAGAATATTCTGTTTTCATAGTGTTTACCTGGTAGAAACTGCCCTAAGAGGTTTTCATCTTCTGAAACAAAATATTTTACCTGAATGCTTGGTGAGGAGTATGATCTAAGGAGTGCTAACAAGGCTAACAGCATTTAAGCATACATATTTAGAGATGATGTCTTGTTCTGTCCCAGAATGATGAGACTGTGATTCTCTTTATCAAGTAATTGAGGGCTTCATATGAAGTGTGTGTGTAGTGAGAGCATCTTTTTTGGTGGTTTTTATTTATTTTTTTTTTCTTTTTTTTCTTTAAGGCAGTTTTCAGACAACCTTAGTCCTTTGGGCATGAAAGAGGCTCCAGTGGTATGTAGATACTGAAAAGCTGGTGGGAAGCCTTGGTATATATTGCATTAGTCAGGTGCAAGCTAAGGAAATTGGGATTTATCTGTATAAGCACTTTACACTGGGAGATTCAGGATACATTCCCTCCTAAAATCTGAAAGATATTTCAATTGGAACCTTTTCAGTAAAGGTGTGTCCAGGCCTATAGTGTGTAGATCTTTTAATTTTGATTCACATGTTTCTTTTAAACTTTATTCCTTTGTTTGCTGTGGTGTGGTGGTGGTGGTTATAATAGCCAGTGATGTGTGTGGAGTGACATTAAAAAAGTCTGAGTAGTCTGGGATGTGGGCTTCAGTTAGTGACCCATTCCAGGCTAAAGCCTCTTCATTCTGTGCCTAAGCAGAGTTGAGAAACTTTCAGGTGCTGCAGTTCTCAGCCTGGAGTCTTTAATGGAAAGCCATCTTAAATCTTAGGTTAAACTGACAGACTGTTGACTGTGTTGGGTGAAGCTCCACTTCTCTGAGGGTGATAATCACTGGTAGAAACACGGGGTAAAGAAATGGGCACAGTTTTGCCCTTAACCATTGTGCTTTGACAAGGAGCTGCATTTAGAAAACCTCAGATCTATTATTGAAACAGTTTTCAGCCATCCACTGTCTGACAACTACTATGGAGCTTTTTCCCTGTTTACAGATGAAGTGACCACGCTATTAAAGATAAAGGAGGCAGAGGAAAATGATGAAATACTCTACTAAGTATGGTGATATTTTGTGTTAATGATTGCAGAGTCTTGATTAATTTTTTGACAAGATGTAGTATTATACAATGTAGTATTATACAATAGTGTGCTCATGCTCCTTTGCTTTAAATATTCTATTGACAATACAAAAGAATAATACAAAAGAATAATACAAAAGAAGCAAATTTGCTTTATCACTCTATAATGAGTCATATTATCTGTTTGGTCTTTTTTTGTGGATATTTTGATTACAATAATTTTGGTTGTGAAATATTTACAGGTACCCAGGATCATAATCACATACAATCTGATCAAGGATGAGTGCTCATAGCCAGAAGTTTATAATTAATCTTTTGCTATTCATGTTATTCAGCTGCTTAACCTGAATTAATTCTTTTCCTGTATAAGCCATGCTCTATTTCCATTTTGGATTTTGGATATAAGTCTGGGAATCAGTTACATTAGTGTTGTACAAGATCTTGCTGTACACCAATATTGGGCCTATTATTTCACACTTTTTTTTGTTGTTTTTATAGTGAGAAAATGCAAATATAGAGACTGTAGAAAAATCACCCATTGGGTGTTTCAGATATGTAGTAGTTTGGCCGT
>WAAG01043198.1:335-10609 GCA_013390105.1 Tichodroma muraria | reverse complement strand
TATATATATATATATATAAATTGTTAATGTATAACAATACTGCTGTGTATGTGCTGAGAGTGACTAATTGCTTATTAAAAGTTAGCACGGTATTGACTCTTGCACTATTCCTTTAATATTTTACTGTCTTCTTTTCCATGTAGGAATTAAATTTTCCTCTCAAGAAGAATTCCCAAGAGCTTGTCTTATTCTCTTCTGTATTGTAAAACCAGAAGTACAACTAAACGGTTTGATTTTTTGGTGTGCAATTTGTCTTTCAAACCTATTTATTTAAAGACTATTTGATTTCTTCTAAGTAGCTACAATATGTAAAAAGCAAAAGACAAAACATAATCCTTTTCTTACCTTTTTTCTTTATACAAATACAAAGACAGCATAAATGGAGTATTATTTATCAACATTACTGCTTAATATTTGCTTTGACTTATAAGAAAGTTGACTTCATCTTTGAAGTCAGAAAGATTAAAAAAAAAATTTCCTTTCCTTTTGTTTTTATTTCTTACGAAATACTTGTTTAAGGAAGTGATATTAAATGTGAATCATAACATTAGTAGGCTTTTATGAAACCTTCTAATTCTAGGAGAAAAACAAAGGAACAATTCTACTAGTTTGCTGTCAAAATTCTGTGTCAAAATCTAGATATGTTCTGTCTTTGAGAATTTCCTTAGTAACATTTCCTTCTAAGATTGCATTAGTTCCTTAAAATTTGTGCTTATATTAGTAACTCAAGAATGAGAGCATTCAAGGACAGTTGGAGAACTGTCTGATAATGATGCAGACCCATCAAAACCATCCATTTTTCATCATCTTTGGAAGACTGAGACAGTCAGGCAAGGTTTCAGGTGACTCAAAAAAAAAAAACCAACACAGCAAAGGTCACACTCACCTTCAAGATGGGCTGGAAAGAGAGATTCAGGGAGGTGCAGACCTTACTTGGCTGAGGAATGGAAATCACATCAAGGTACACGTAGGACAAGAGGACAACTGAGAACAGCCATTTACTGCGGGTGGACTGATACATCACCAAAATCATTACCTTCTCTAGCAGGAAGGTCAGCTTGGTGGGCAAGGGAAGAGAAGAGACTGTCCTAGTGTTACCAAGATCTTTTACATGGTGTCATTTACATAGCACAACTTCTTGTAGCTGTGTTGGAAAAAAAAAAATGGTCTGGATACACAGAATGACAAGCTGGGAGAAAAATTGACTAAATTGCCATGGTGAAAGAACGATTGTCAGCAGTTCAAAACCCAGCCTTAGCCAGATATTATACGTCAGCCTGAGTTACTCCTCAGAGTTGATACTGAGGTCAATACTGTTCAACATCCTCGTTAGTGGTCTGCATGATGAGGAAAATACACCTTCAGCGTGTGTCTGGATGGAGGACAGCTTTTACACAGAAAGACTGTCTGCCATTGAAAAGGTTTTCAACTGACTAGAGAAATGGGTAGACAAAAATAACTTCAATTTCAATAGCCCTGTACATTGGACAAAATAACACCATTCAACAGTACGGGCTGGAAGCTGACTGCCAAGACAGAAAAGCAACAAATCATTTTTTTGAAACAAGTTAAACAGAAGTCAACAGTGTGCCTCTGCAACAATGAAAGCTAAGTTCTTGCTGGGCTGCATTAAGAAGACACTGAGAAAGTGTTAAGAAGAAATATTGTATGCTTGCTCTTGCATTTTGACCATTCCTTAGATATCTGTTTATGGCCATTTTAAGAGAAAAAATCTGACGCAGTGTGGTTACCCTCATGTTCTAAAAATGATGAATGGGTAAGTTCCGTACATGAATTAGAGAAAATACAGTTACCTTAGAATAATTTTTAAGTTGTTTTAAGTTGTTTTCCTCTGAGGGGGGCAAGAGCTACTAATTTCATTAGGCAGAAGTGGCTCTTGGTAGATAAACTGAAGTAATTTGTTTTTCAAATAGGAGTAAAGTTAAATCACTAAGAGAACTACTTGGAAAAAGAGACACATTAGCAGAAGGGAATATCAGTGCTCCTTAGATTTACCATTTAGAAAGAAGTTTGTTTGGAAGTTCTTGTTAAGAAGAAGTTTGGAGCAGAAGGAATTTGGGAGGAAATCCCTGGGCCATCAAGGTCGGTGCACAGCAGAACCTGAAGCCAGCAACACAAGGCAGTGCAATACTATTGTCATTATAATTACATTTGGAGGGTTTTTTTTCAGTCTTTTTTCAGTTATAGATAGATATAGTATGTGCAGTTTTAGCCCAAATCTAGAAGATTAAATTCACAAATATAGATATTTAGCGAGATGCTGTAAGTAGTACCATGCATCTGAATCCCTTGCAAGTTCTGTTTTTATACTTTAGAATTTGCTTTTTTCAGATTAGACATTTAATAGACATTAAATTTGCCACTGAGATATTGCAGAACAAATATATGACATCAATCACACAGAAATTAACTGACTGCTTTTAATTATACTGTAATTAGATGCTACTGCTTCAAGGGTTTAATCCGGGATGAATTTCTATTACAAAATTCTTTAAAAAAATTAATGGAATGGCAAAAAGCCTTAGCTGACGTCTCAACTACAATACATCATCTTCTTTTTATGATTGTGCATTTATGGTTCTATTGTAAAGAAAAAGAAATTGCTCATGCTTGATGAATTGTTCAGTGACAAAAAGTGAGTTGTGCTAAATGTTGATCAAGCATGCTCATCTACCCAATAGTGTCCTTTGACTAGCCTTATGTTTGATTGTTTGCATTCCACAAAGCCTTCTCTCACCAATTTTGCAGCTCAGATGCAGTCCTTCTTACTGAACAGAAACCCTGGATATAGCAGTGATTATGCCCTCAGGTATTCTTGTCATGCCACGCTTGCTGCACATTTTATAGTACAATTGCAGCAAAGAGAATGGGAGACACTAATGGCTTTATGAGTGCAGAAATATACATATGCTTGCAAAATCTTCCTTCCCTGCCCACCCACTTGAAACAGAGCCCAATTTGCCTGAACATTGTCTGCTTTACTTCCACATGATATTTCAGTATTTGAAAATATTTTAGCCTTAGAAGTTTTATACTTAAACTAATTACTGTTAAGGAAATATATCTTAAAAACCTCACAAAACAGAACAAAACCCCTGATAGTTTATACAGTTTTTATACCTGAGACAAGTACATTTTTCTCTTTTAGATTAAAATTTTATCTGGACTTTTTGAACACTAGGAACACCATAATTTTCATCTCTTTAAAGAGGAAATAATGTTTGTCAACAGCAGCAAATACCATTCCTGATTTGGAACTTCATCACATCTTTTACATATACAAATGTAGTTGTGAATGGGATTCTATGGTTTTGATTTTAACATCTCTTTTAAATGGTCTTTTGTACCAAATATAACTTATCTATAAATAATAGGATCCTGAGTTTACATAAGTCTTTAAGCTTTTGGAATGGGATGTAGTACTTCTATTGTATGTTTAATGTCATATTTTATAAGCAGATAATGTGACTGTCCCTTTAACCTTGAAGACTGAAACCATGCAGCTCAAATCAAGCCACAAATGCATTCAGTGCTTATTGCACCCCCTTGAATGTGTTAGCAGCTGAAATGGCTTTGGGAAAAAAAAAACAAACCTAAAACATTAACTGTTAATAGCAAGAAAATAAAATTAATACCTTAAGGGAAAAAAAAAAAAGTAGAAATTTAGCATAAAAAAGTGGATCACTAAGCTATCTGCCTGGTCTTAGCTTGCAAAATTAAACCTTCATTCTGCTGCTGGAAGTTATCAATATTTAACTGCCCCTGATAAGACAAAGGCACATAGTATGAACTAAGAATTTTTACTGTGCGTACATAAGCCTTTACCTGAAGTGGTTTTATATCAATAATTGATTTTCAGTATGATATGATACAGAGTTTGGATCTCATTAACAAATTGGGACATAATTATCAAATATTCTTTGATAGAATAACTAGCCTAATAGATAACATTGAAACAGTGAAATAATTATGTATTTCTTTTAAAAAGTTTTGGAAGTGTCTAAGATGACATTCTTAAAATTAAAGCAGAGAATTCTAATGAGATTAAATTTTCAGGGATAGATACAAACTGATTGAAAATATCATTGAATGAATATATGTCAACTTTTTGATTGGCTAGTATGTGAGGTTTCTGGTCTGGTCACAGTTTTGTTCAATACTTTTATTGAGTTAACCAGTAGAATACAAAGCATATTCTAAAATTTGCTGACAACATCAACAAATCTGACTAAATCAAATTAGAGGGGTTGCAAACAGATCAGATGATTGGATTTTAAAGTCTGAAAAATAAACATGCTTTGAAATCAGCAAGAATATCAGTGTATAGCAGTAGTACACTATTAGAGTCCAGTTTTGTAAAATTTACTTAAAAAAATGTAGTTCAGACATTACTGCTTAAAAGACAGAGGTTCACAAGAGTCCACAAATTAACCATTGGTGATGGGGAAAAATGATTCTCTGTATGAAAAAGGAAAATGTAATCTAGGAAGCAATATGATTTTTCTGTCCTAAGTTTCAGTCTTATCTTGACCCACTTAGAAATAAATGTACAGTCAAAGTAGAAGACAGCAAGCAAGAATAGCATGAAAAGCTGAAAACACAGCTAAGGAGGAAAGGTCAAAGACAATGGTTTTGTTTTATCTAACAGACAAAAAAGACTGCCATGAAAAGGATAAAAAACTGGATGTCCTCATTCTGTTGGCAAAAGAAGAGGTTTATGTTAAATATAAAGAGAAAATTTCCTTATAATAAAAGCAGTGAACTGTGATTATAGAATACATTTTTTAAGAACTGAATAGATATTTATCTGTGACTATATTTATAGTCAAGTAATGTTTCATCCTTCTTCAGTAAAAGAGAACTGAGTGCCCTTTTACAATAACATCCAGCCTACTACTTACATGACTTTTTTATTACACATTAATAAAGAATTTGAAAAATATTTCAAATGTCTTTAGCTATGAGATATGCCAAATCCATTAAAAAATACACCATAATTAAATTATAAGATATAGATATGTAAATAGTGCATGAACATTACTTTCATAATTTACGTAGATATCAAGAAGAAAAGGAAAGTAAATTTTCACTTTTTTACTTCTGTTGCAAATCTTCATGGACTAATATTTCAATATCATTGATGAGATATGGGCATCTAATGTATATCACTCATGAAATACTGTCACGGGCAATACAGCTTTGAATTAAAGTTATTAATTAAATATATAGCTAAAAAAATCAGAGCAGGCTAATGAGAAGCAAAATAAGACCGTAAAA
This sequence comes from Tichodroma muraria, assembly GCA_013390105.1. Taxonomy (NCBI): domain Eukaryota; kingdom Metazoa; phylum Chordata; class Aves; order Passeriformes; family Sittidae; genus Tichodroma; species Tichodroma muraria. The sequence goes on along the minus strand of WAAG01043198.1, from coordinate 5,311 downwards.
ATACCTGCCTCCCCATCCCTCCCTCCTTCCCAGCTCTGCCTCCTCCCTGCAGTGGTGTGGGAAGGCAGGGAATGGGGGTTACTGTCAATTCATCACAAGTTGCTCCTGCTGTTGTCTGGGGAGAAAAGTCCTTCCCCTGCACCAGTGTGGGTCCCTCCCATGCGAGACATTTTTCCATTTACTTCTCCAATCTGTGTCCCTCCCACGAGCAACAGTCTTTCTCAAAATGCTGCAATGTGGGTTACTCATCCACAGGGTGCAGTCCCTCAAGGACAGGCTGCCCCAGTGTGGGTCCCCCACAGGGTCTCAGGTCCTAGCAGAAAACCTCTTCCTCGCTCCACAGGTCTGCAGGTCCCTTGCCAGTANAGGTCCTAGCAGAAAACCTCTTCCTCGCTCCACAGGTCTGCAGGTCCCTTGCCAGTAGTTTGCTCCATCACAGCTCTCCCTTGGGTTCACAGCCTCCTCTCAGTCATCCACTGGCCCCAGCGTGGGTCCCCTCCATGGTCTGTGGGTGGATCTCTGCATCCCTGTGGTCCTCCATAGGCTGCAGGGGTGCAGCCGCCTCATCATGGTCTTAACCATGGGCTGCAGGGAAATCTCAGCTCCAGTGCCTGAAGCACCTCCTCTCCCTCCTTCTCCATGGACCTTGGTGCCTGCAGAATGCTCTTCTCATGTTGTCCCCCTGCTCTTCTCTGGCCATAATTACAACTGCACAATAACCTTTTCTTCGTCTTAAAAATATTAACACAGAGGCATTAGTATCATTCCTCATAGGCCAGCAGCACGTTCATCTTGGACCTGGCTGGCATTGTCTCTGCTGGACATGGTGGAAGCTTCTTTCACAGCCTTTCACAGAACCTCCCCTGTAGCTCCCTGATACCAAAACCTGGCCATAAAACCCAATACAATATTTGAAAAAAAAAGATAAAGATATATATAATTCATGGAAATAGAACGGGGAAATCATAGCTAATGCTGATTTATAAAATTTCTGAAGAGTGAGAAAAGTGTTTGAGTGCTGACAACAGAGCTACACTGAGCATAATGCAGTATAACTGTTATTCAGCAAAAAATATTGTGTTTGTTTTAAGAGTTAATTTAAAAAATATATAAACCCATAACTATTCTATAACTACAGATGACACCTTTTCTTCTTAAATCCTATTTTCTATATGATACTGCTGACATGAAAATATTTTTTCTGAATATTTTTATACCAAAAAACACAATAGCAAAGATAACTGAATCCTTTAAGGTTAAAACATTTTACCAAATTTGTGTAGCCAGTTTAATGCATAACTTGTTTTATGAATATTTTATGTATATTTTATTGATCACAGTGTTTACAATGTAATTTATTTACAACAACCACCAAATGTTAGGAGATAAAGAATTGGGTAATATATTTCAAAAATGAGCAGAATTTGGATTGGCATCTAGCTGGCTTCCATGCATTTCCTCTATTTTCTGAATGTTTGCAAAAACATATAGGTATATTCCTAGCCTAGATAGGAAATCCATCTTGTTGCTTTTCAAACACGTTAAATACATCTCAGTAAACAAGCAATATAAAAACATACAGCTTCATAGAGAACAATAGTATTTTGGATCTGCAAACAACTTTTTCCCCTGTCTGATGTCGCTACTATTTAGCTATCTGAGGTTAGCATTTATTGATTCTGCTTTTACTTTGATTGGATCTTACCTACTTCAGTGCTTCAGTAAATTGAAACTTTCTCCAGTTCATGGAAGAAATCTGAGAGCAAGGCAGTGAGAAAATGTACACTGACCTCAATTTGTTTCAGATGGCATTGGTAAAAACATTGTCATCAGGTTGCAGATATGACCTCAGCTAGCAAAAGATAAAAATAAAACCTGATATTCTCAACAACCTTTTAACAGAAGGAGATCTAATTATTCCCAAAGTACACATCACAACACTATTTTTCTATATTTTGTAAATATGAGAAACTCTATTATCCTAATGATTTTAAAGGCCAGCATCCAAATGCATTCCATGCTGAATAAACCAGCTTTATATGATATGCTAAACCTTGCAAGTGTGCAACTACCACAATATGACCCTCTTGCCCCCTTTCTTTTTAATTTCTCATGCACAAAACCTCTATCAAAAAGAGTTACCATTTACCCCTATTTCTTTATATGTCACATGTAAACAAAAAAAGGTTTTTTTTATCTGTGTTGAGCTAGCCTTAGCAAACAGCCAAACATACCTCTAGCTGCTCACTCCTTCCGTGGTGGGATGGGGAGAAAACGTGATGAGAAAGCTCATGGTTCAAGACAAAAACAGGGAAATTACTTCCCAGTTACTATCACAGGCAACAGAGACTGAACTTGTAAAAAAATAACTTTATTTATTTTCAATAAGAATAAAATTGAATTGCTGATTTGGGTAGTGAAAGAACATAGACAAACTTTACAACAGCTTACCTTTCCCCACTTTCCTGGATCAGAATCACTCCCTGTAAACAGCACAGGTTGAGGATGTGGGGTTATGTCCAGTAATTACGGGGGGTTCTTTGCTGATCCTTCCTTCTTACACTTGCCCTGTGCACTGGCATGGAGTTCCCAAGGAGTGCAGCTCTTTCAGGAATATCCATCTGCTCTGATAGGCATCCTTCACAGGCTGCAATTATTCCTTGCTCCAGCATCTCAGGGAACTAGTTATTTTAGGCCTGGACTCATTTCTGATTTTTTAATTTCTGTACTTTTATTGCCAGTAAGCATATAAAAGAAAAGGTAGCTCAGTGAGGTATAGTTCAAGGCAGCTAAAGTGTCCAGGTTTCTTAGAAGTGCATTGTTAAGTTCCAGCAGCAACTATGGAATTTTCTGATAAAGAACTTCTTGAAGCTATATCAGCAAACTTTATTCAGCATGAATTTGAAACACTGAGTATTCCAGAAACCTTTCATGATAAAAATTTTAGCTCATCACATGTCACACTTGGAAGGAAAGTTGTAGATTTTGCTACAGATGGAGGATAGTGAATATAAATTCATTCACAGGAAATCATTCACATGAATTCAAGTGAATTCACATGCATGTGAAGCAAAATCTGCTATAACCCAGTTTGCTTGTTTGCTTGCTAGTTTTTCCAGAAATCAGATATCAACTGGGTAAATTAATAAATAAATACCCACCCTTACCAGTGCTCCATAAGAAGCTGGAACTTTTTTTTTTGCCAAGGGTTCATTTGTAGAAATCAGAATAAATCGACTTTTTGTCTTTTATTCCATCTGTTTTATAAAAAATGTATATGTAAAGGCAGAGAATATCTTTGGATTCATAAGGGCTTGTGTTGTACACTTCAGTACTCTATCTACCCAGCCTTCATAAACAAAAGGGCAAACACTTCCTCATTCTCCATTTCAGTTTTTTCTATCAGTCCCTACAAATGAATTATCAACCCAAAGAGTCTTAAGGTTCCATCTTTGTGCTGAGTTACACTACTGGCTGAATTCATAACACCAGAAAATCTGATTTCACCTCCAAAATACAACTAATAGTTAAAATGCAAGTATTTCAAATCTGAGAACCTTACCTGTCTTAAAAAAGTTACTTTTGTTCTTCTAAAATAAATATTTTATTTTCAAATCGTCATATTATAAATACAATACAAAGGTTTTGTTTGTTTGTTATTGTTTGCAATTTGACCTTCAATGTCACATGGTGGTATGTCAAATGAAGCAATTCTGATCATGTGAAATTGGATCATGTCTCCCATATATCAACAGGATTGATTAAACCTGACAAGATATATCAAAATGTGACACATATGCCTCAAAAACAGACATAATGTTGTCTTCTGAAAATAGTGTTTCTTAGTAATTTCTGAAAGATATATTTTCTTTTGGGAATAAAAAAAACCCACACATCAACAAGGCAAATAGTTTCACTGGAATTTGAACATCATAATTAAAGAGGCCAGAGAGAAATAGATGCTTTTGCTCCCTTTCAGGAAATTCACTGGTAAATAATCAATATTACGTTATAACCTAATTTCAGTTTAAGATAAAATTTGTAAATAATATTTTGTTATAAAAAAGTAAAAAGGAAATTAATTAGATGCAGAAGTAGTCATGAGATAGGAAGCACTCTGTGTTTCCTTTCCATACTGTCCCAGACGTAAATCTTTTATTGCCGTATCACACCACTTAGCAACATGCAAATGGGCTTCTCATGGTCCAGATGCTGTTCAGTAGACTCATGGTAATTCACACAAAATTTACAAAAATGTTCATACTGGAGATAAGGAAGCAAATTTCTGCTTAGCAAAGAAGAAAGTGTATTACATTCAAATTTAATCTAAGAAAAATCAGAAGTATTTTCTTATATTGTAAGTTTTTATATCAATTACAATGAGCTCATTTTATCATATTGATTCCAACTGAGTTATGAATTAGCCATAAAAATCCAAGAGATAACTTAGGAAATAATATATTTCAATAAAACAGGATCTGGATTCAAATACCTAAATGCTTCATTCTCCTTTAGGATTTATTTACACACTCCCTTCTCCCTCTGCTCCCTGTCTTTTTCTTTTACCTGAGTGGCCCTCTGTAGTTCAGAATCACAGCAGTTCACAGTAAAATTAGAAATAAGGATGTGACTTGTTTACTAACAATGTAAAACCAATAAACATTGTTTCCCTTGAATTTCCCAAAAGAAATAAATCAGCTGATGTTTTCCATGTTTATACTTCATTTAACCCAGACAGACTTTCAGCAAAGACTTTTCTAGTGGTCATTTTACCAGGCTGTATCCGTCTGTATGTGTGGCCCAACAGCTTTGTCTGCCTCTTTCCACGGTGTGTCTTGTATTTTTAATGCATACATGTGAGCACATGAGTAGCTGTTTATTTATATGTTTGAGTTACAAACCCTTGATATCCTGCAGTGTAATATCACACACACATCATGGGGCTCTTTCATCCCTCTGAAATGAAGGTAATGGTT
>WAAG01043181.1:0-10506 GCA_013390105.1 Tichodroma muraria | reverse complement strand
TTATCATGTAAGCTAAACTGAGAGAAAAGTATCTTCCTTTTTTATACAAAACAGAGTAAAAGTTGGTCCTTACCTACGTACAGAGAAACTTTGAATAAAAAGTCTTAAGATTCTTTTAGTGCTGAAACATGTTAAAGTATTATTAATTCGTATTCATCTGCACAAATTGAACAAACATATATTTCAGAACTATCCTGATACAATCTATCTTTCACTGTATGCTTCAATCAAGGCACCAGGAGTGTGTTAGAAGGGAAGGAAGAATGAATTCCAGAAGGAAGAATTTTCTCTGATCATGCCTCTTCCCAGCCTGTGTTCAAACCCAGATACCTGCATCCAAGAACTTCACAGCTAATTTTGATGACATTCTTATTTTCATTTTCTTAAGAAATTGCAGGATGAATGAATCACAGGGGTCACATTTTGACCAACAGATTACTCAGTCAACTTAACTGACCACTAGGTTGGTCCATGTGTCACTGAAGATATTTGCATGAATTTCATCCCTGATAGTCTTTGGTTACAGAGTAAACAAGCATAGTGAAGAATAATGCACACAAAATTTAGGAGTCAGCAATAGCCTATGTCAATGTTTCTCAGCCTTTACTAGTTTTTTACTAGTTAGAAGAACTTTACTAGTTTTTACTGTACTAAAAGAACAAGCCAAAATTTAAGCAAAAAAGATTTATCTTACTTGTTTTGTCGTGATTGTTTTCTTGTGTAACTAAAGAACAAGTGCATTGAAATGGGATCATTCGTGCTTTCATTTTTTTTGCTATCATTTTTTATTCTTTTTTTTTTTGCTTGTACTTGCCTGTATATTTCACTAACATTATGGGATTTTAAATTGTTTGGAAAACGTGCCACCTAAGGTATGATGAGACAGTGGTGAAAAACTGTTGAGAAGCACTCAGCTAGGAAACTTCTACATGTCCTTTCTGCCCATTTGCTCTACAGCTGTTTGATGGGTAGACGTTCCCAAGTAGTTGCTCCTTGGCACCCGACTTGCACCATTCACTTCCAGGCAGTAAGAGTTAGGATTCAAAACCTTCCTTTGCATTCCCCTGCTCTGTTTACACTGTTAAGCTACCAGGGCAAACAGAAATGTTTACTGGTCCTGTCTGCAGCCCGTTCATCCAAATTTCATTATTTCAGTGACCTTTCTTGTAGTAGCTTGTGTAATGTTTGTAAAAGCAAATTTTGAAGCGAGGGATTTGTCTATAAATTCTCATTTGCTTCTACCTGTTTTATTTATGATGAAAGGTTCTGATTGACAAATTAAGTGTAATTGCTTTAAAAAACAGCCTTGATACATGCTGCCTTACAACTAGTACTTTATGAAGTGTTTGTGAACTCGGAGTCAGTATAAATGTCAACATGGGAAATGTATTTAATCTTTCTGCACAGCAGTTTTTATCAACCTTTTTCTCAACTATTAACAAATAGCTGATAAAGCCCTCAGGGGAACTTGCCATGACACTTACTGGAATTGGTTTGCCCATCCTATCCCTTCTCTTGCCTAGTGGAAGGTTAATGCTTTAAATTGGTCAGGGATTTTGAGAAAATGGACTAATTCAGGAGCAGTTACATGAGGGATAAGAGGTCTGACCTTGTCCCACCATCTGGTATGAAATTAGAAGGCAAATCATTGCACTGGACCCCTCTTCTAATGCTGGGATGAAGGTGGGGATTTGCTAATTTATATCAATGGCTCAGCTGCTCTGGATGGAAATTCATTTTGACTCACAGACAGTGGGGTTGCAGGTGAAGTGGGGGTAAAACATTTCCCATCCATCTGCAAGCTCCAAAGGAAGGCTGTAACTTTGTGAATGCTATTCCTGACTAATTCCTGGTGCTGTTCCTTTAAAAAGACTGTGCTAAAAAACTTTTTTCATAAAATTGATAAGAGCATTTCCATTATTTTCAGTGCAATCGAATTTATGCTGAAGAGGAAGAAATGTAATTTCAGAGTAACTTCCTTGACATTAGAGACTATATGCCCATGATTTACCTAGGAAGTTATTTTTCTAGTGCCTGGGAATTTCTGGTTTTCATTTTGGTCAAAATTGCTCTGTTGACAACGTTAATTCATGACATATTGCACTATAGGATAGTCTTTGTTTGCTGTGTTTATCTGACAGAAGTGACTCAGTGGGACAATTGTGCTCTTGAGTAAATGATATTTAGGGTAGAATGTTTGAATTGTCCTTTGGCTGAAAAAGCATGGGAGTGCTGCTGATTGTTGTTCACTCTGTCCATTTTTGAACTTAAAAGGTGCTGAGGAGTGCTTCAGTTCTGGAAATATGTATGCTTTTGAGGGACAAAAAGGATAATAATTTTATTAAAAGCTGGGTACTGTGCTATCCATTAGCCTTCTCATAGTTAAATTCCAGTCTCTTGTTATTATTTTTTCATTTCTAAGTCCGTGAAGTTGTATCAGGTAAGTGTCCTGTCTTGTAAGTGTGCTCCTGATGAATATTTTTTATTGGAGTTTTGTGTTATAAAATAGTATTGCAAGAGTGACAAGTGTTTTCCAGTGAGTTTATGGGCACCTTCAGAAATGGCATCCCTCTCAACATTATCGGAGGTACTCTGGACTTACACGGAATTGTTTAAGTTGGAAAAGACCTTTAAGATTGAGTCCAGCCATTGCAGACATGCAGGAGCTGTAGAAAGTAAAGCCTTTTATTTGCAGCCAAGTTGTAACATGTGCCATGCTCTTGTAAAACACCTGTTTTCCCTTATAGTGGCCCTTCATCTTTTGGTAGAGAGGATCATGGCTGATTCTAAGAATGGAGGTAAGGCTTGGTTTTCGTGCTTTCCCCAGAAAAAGCCTGTGGTAAACACTCCTTATGTTACCTGTATGTCTCCTTCTATGCCATTTACGTGTGACCTGTATGTACGTGACCACCACTGGACAAAATATATGAGGTAATTTTGTAGCTCAGTTACCTTTCATAGTCAAAAGCTGGAATCTAGGGCAGTGGGCAGAAAGAGGTTTTATATACAACTGTTCCATCATCACTATGCAATGAATCAGTGGTGACAAAATCCACTTTACAGAACGTGGTGTTCATTTAAGCACAGCGGCCATGTTGAGGCTGCCTGGGTACTGGGACTTAAAGATCCTCTTACCCTTCAGTGAGATTTGGCTTGTGTTTTTAGCTGCCTGAGATTTGTATCTCATGAGTAGACAGCTCCTTGCAAATGCATCAGATAAATTATGCACAAACACTCTATCTTGGGCAAAAAAACCCAGGATACAAATGCTGCTCTCCTTTCCCCCAAAAAGTGCTTGTTTCTAGCCACACAATCTTCTCCTATCTCACACAGTACGTTTATTTTATTTCCATTAATAGGCACTCTGTGCACTCATTTCATCAAGGGAATGAAATAACCCAGCACTGTTGAATGAAATACTGATACAGTAGAAATAAATGCAGACGTTTCCTATATGCAGGCTTCCCAGCTGGTTGGCAGTCTATACAAATGTGATTTTCTGGCACTGTTAATAATTTTTTTTGTGATTTGTGTCATAATCCATTTATTTACAGAATCTATCATTGCATTGACAACAGTGTGCTTTTTGTAAAGTCAGTCTGAAGATTGTTATTTAAAGCAGAGTCCAAGGCTTACGAAGAAGATATCCCAGGAGGTGATAAGGGAAATTGCATTGAGACAACAGAGCAGGAGGTTAGCTTCCTACGCTCTGGAATGGAGAGATATGAGAAGCAAAATAGAACAGTAGCAAATCCCAGGGTAATGGCATCATGTTATTTCATGGAATGCTGTGGAGAAATAAATGGAAGGAGAATAGTAATGTCTTACACATCCACTGTAAGCATCTATAGGCAAATTGAGTGACCCATGTGCTGAAGATGGGTTTTAAATAGAAAAATGCGGGAAGAGAGGGGTGAGATGCCCTGCTAGCTCCAGTTGTGACTCCACTAACTCCACTAGAAACCCTGTCTTGAAATGATCTCCTGAGAGTATGGAATGCAACTAATTGTTCATTCTCCCACTCAAAAAGCATAGCAGCTCAAAAGCTCAAGAGCAATGTTCTGTGTACAGGAAGCCCTCAAGATGACTCTTGACAGAGAGCACCTGAAAAGGAATCATGAGGAAAATGGAGTCTTCCTTTTTCTTCAGTGTTTTAAAGCCAGCAGAGCACCTGGCATCAGCTTTCTGCATCAGATTGGGAAGTGGGTATCATCTCTTACAAGATAAGCTGCTGTTGGGGAGCAGCAACAGCCTGAGGTGCTTCAAGACCACTCGGGGTAGGCTGGGAATGCACAGTGTGTGCCACCTTAAGCTGGGCCTCGTGGCATTTACTGCCAGCTAACTTTGCCAACAAGCTGTCATGCTCCATCCCTGAATATCTTTTCTAGGTGTTACTGGGTTTCCTTCACTTCAAAAGGCAATGCAACTAAGGTGTAATAGCAGAACATCCTCATCCCATTGCACATTCCCATTGCAGAGGTATGGGGAGGAGTCCCTGTGTTTGACGGCATCAGAGGCTGATAGAATTCTGATGTCTTGATCTGTCCCAGCTCTGCAGTGTTAGTTTTCAAATTTCCCCATAATCCATAGAGTTAGTGAGCAATTCCCAGTTATAGGCTGTGCTGATATCCCAAATTCAGTGACTGTAAGGTAATTTTCTTTGCTGACTGACAAATTGTGTACTGTTTCTCTATCGTGGACCCTTGACTGCGTCTGGGAACAGCATTTGAGCATGTTTGGTGTATTGTATCGATCAAAACGGGGAGAAAGCCAAAGAAGGCGTTCTCCATAGAAACACAAGGTTACAGTGGGAACGCCGAGTCTTCTTTTGGTGATAAATGGCACGGACACTGTGATTGCTCTGCTCTTGTAGTCTCTGGGGGTGTCTCTATGCAATAAATTTTTTACTAACATGCCCCCTACTTTCCTTTTTTAATCTTTTCAACATTTCAGCTGCCAGATTTTACAGAAGTGAAAGACACTGTATCATTTTTTTCCCAAGAGTAGTTTTCCTAATATCTCTAAGCCCAAAATTTTATATTTGCATGTGAGCACAGAAGTATCAAATCATTCACAGCAGCTGATACTTCTAGATCAAGGTCTGTTTGCAGTTACCAGTAAGAATTCAGCAGTAATTTAGCTACACAAATTTATAGTTTCTGCTTTTTAGAGTGATTCATAGAGGAATTTGACAGCTAGAGGAATGATAAGAAGGGGAGCTCATTGCTACAGGATGCTGTGGGCACCAGCAGTTTATATGGGCTCTTTGAGGCATTAGAGAAATTCATGCACAAAGAATTAATCTGGGCTGCCACACCTAAAGACACCCCTCCTGATGCAGGAACTCCGTGACGTGGAGATTGCTGGAAGCTGACGAAAGTACCTGGGGGGAGCAATGCTGTGTGCCTGCTCTGCTCTCTAGTCAGTTGTGTGTGCATCTGCTAAAAGCCCTTGCAGGAAGCAGCTCTCAGGGGCCACGTCCTCTGAGCAGGTACGGCCGCTCTTGTGAACCGCTTCTGGCAAAGGGTGAGACCTGCAAAGAGGACCCCCAGAGCTGTAAGTTGTGGTACCAGAACACAGCAGTGCTCCTTCTGTTTGGCACAAATGGATGAGGGCAGGCTCTACCTCACGTCAGGGCCCTGAGGGCACCCTCTGCCCCTCCTGGGGGTTTGACTGTCGGGCTCAGGGCCAGCCTAGCGCCCTGTGACACAGCTGCTGGTCTTAGGGGGAAAGTGGGTAGGACTCAGTGAGGTCTCTCCCCACCTGTCATTCATGCAGGATCTGGTTTTAAGCTCAGGTTCTGATTCCTTAGGTCCCAACCAGTCTGCATTGCAGCCACATCACGGCCATTCCCATGCTTGGCTGTGGACCCTTCTGATGGACTGCCCCTGACCCACGAATTGGTTTCCCAGCCTGACCCCAGACCTACCTCATCACCCATGGTCTTGCTGTGCCTGACTGCCCCTTCCAGCTTGCCCTGCTCCCTCCATGAGGGCAGTGGGATGAGCCCTGGCTGGTGGGGCCATCCCTTGTGGCTCACAACTACCCATCTCTTACCATGGGAACTCACTCCCTTGCTGGGCCACACCAGTGTCCAGTGCCACATCACAGCCCGCCCTGGGGTGCCACAACCAAGTTGTTGACCCGGTCTGTGATCCATTGTAGGTGATGAAAGGTTGGTGTTTTGTTCACCTCTGGGTTTTATGCACTTTTAGCTGTGGGGCACGGGCACACCTTCCAGCTGTCACATACCCCACTCCCTGCCTGCTCGCCTTTTGTCAAGTGAGTCTAACACATGTGGTCCCACATACTGGGAAAAAAAGTAATAGGTCTGACAGTAACGTGCTTGGTCACGCAGCACCGTGGTATTATAATTCAGTTACATCTTTACAGAGATTCTCTTACAGGAATTTATAAGGTTGAACATTACCATGCTAAACACAAAGGTTATTTATGGGCATGGCTGCTCAATGAACTTCAGTAATAATTGTAAGGTGGCTCAGATGTGTTCTGCCTGGGGTTTCTAGAAGTTTGTCAGGGGTTCCTTTTGACTTCAAACAGACAAAGATACTAAAATGGCCTGGGCTGAAACATGGCTTATGGCTCACTTGTAGTCATAAGCTAGGATAATGAAGATCACTCCAGCTACCGACAGGTTGTGCATCAACATAGGCAGTGTTCAGAGTTGAGAGAAGTTAACAACACAGCAAACTCTGCAACTGAAGTCTGTTCATCTAATTTGCTTCATGAGACAGAAAATCGGTTGCAGGTTTTCTCTTCCTGCCTTCCTTCCTTGAGAATTCATTGGCAGAGGAAGCCAGTGTCAAACAGCCCTGACAAATTATCATTTCTGTGCACAAAACACATAATTCAGGTTTCATCACCCTTTCCTGTCAACAAGTTTCAGTCTGTTGGTGAATGATCATTTCTATGTTACCTTCTGCCTCTTCTACAATTGAACCATGTTCAAGCTAAGGATGAGAAAATACATATAGCAAATTATTTAGACAAATTGTCTCCCTGATAAACCATTAACTTATATTAACAAAACTTTTAAACATTTAATATTGCATCTGCTCTGTGATTTTTGTTTTAATAAAAAAATCCATTTATTCATCTCTTCAATATGTCACATTTCTGTTACACCCTCTCTATGAATGTGATGCTCTTTTACTCAAACATTTGGAGCACTTTTCCTGTCTTTTCACAGTTCCACCTCATTAGGCCTAACCTCAGAACCTCGAGTAGTTTCTCTCTGGCTGATTAACTGATGTTTCATCCCTTTCTTTTTTCTAAGGAGTAAGTTGGGGATTTTCTTTCTAAGTCACTACATGTTGATTCGTCTGTTTACTAATTCCATTTCTATTTCTTTTTTGCATCTATATCCTCTCCTTGTGTTTTAGGTCAAAAGCATTATAAATGAATTAACAATTCTTTCCCTGCTTGCCAGAATAACTGCTTATGAAAGTCTGGTTTCTAACTCCTTAGAGTTGATGAGGGACCTTTGCCCTGAAGCATACAGTTTGATATCCCAGCCTGCACCCTCTCTAATGAATGTTCCTATTATACATTTACTTGTTCAATCTTCCTTTGAATCTGAGTAACATTTGACCCCTGAGATGACATGCAGAAAAAAAAAATCTACATTTTAATAATTTCCTATTTTATTCAAAAGAAAGTCTATTAAAAAAAAAACAAAACAGACTTCCTTCCTGTGTTTCAGATGTGCTGTACCTAGTTCTGCTCTGTGTCTGTCTCCTGCCAGCTCTAAACAGTTTGCATCTTTTCAGTCCTTCTTCATATAAAAGCTTTTGTAGGACTATTCATGACCACTGTCTGTCTCATGTCTTTCCATTCCTGCAGCTGGTTTTTGTGAGATGATGATAGATCTGGGTATGGGTGCTCTCAGTTAGACACATCCTTAGTTTGTAAAACAGAAAATAGTACAGCCCTTTGTTATTCTCTAGGCACACTTTTTGATCATCTGTGCATAATGTGAGCAATAGTTTCTTCTTGATGTCTTTCAAGTGACTGTATATCCTCTGCACTAGAGATCCAGGCTATCCAAAACTGACAGATAATTCAATCCTAAAATAATTTTTGGCGTGTGTACAAGCCAGAAAGAAGAGATTGACATGTAGCTACTAGGAAGAGTGTCCTTTGATATACAAACAGATAAAGTCTAAACCAGACATCATTTTTCAGAATCCCTTTTCTGAATGTCTTTTTACTTTCAAATACCATTCTTCAAGTCAGATGTTTGCCAATTTACAACATGAAATTCAGAGCCTGTTGGGCAAACTTTTATTCTAAACTATCATGCTGGTTCTTCCTTTTAGCTGTATGTAGGTTTCCAACACATTCTTCTTTTAATCTGATCATAGATAAATGAACTGCCCTGAGAGATAGATATTTTAAAATGGAATCTTTTATAAAGTAGGGTATGGGTTTTTTCAGTAGCTGCTAAGCAACTGAATTATTAATTGCACCTGGAGTTTCAGGTGCTCAGCAATTGGTCCTTACACTCCACTGGCTATCAAATGACTTGGATTCTTTCAATTAGATCCTTTACATCCTGTCAGTAGTAGGATTCACATTCTCTACTGTAGGATAAGAGACATTTCATGCACTCACACCATCTCTTCTTCTTGCTTGCTTAACTCATATGCCCCAAATGTGAGATCTTCACAGAGACAAGAGGAAAACATCTAGAAATGCCTAGCAGTAATCTCCTTAAATCATATACTACCCTAGGTGTTTTTAAGTGAGAGGAAGGGAACTTAAGGTAAGCTCTTATAAAACTGATATTGCAGTCCTTTTCCTTTCTGCCTCTATGGCGTATAGTACTCATATAAGAGAAATGTTCCTAGGGGAACATTTGGAAGGGCCTTGGAAAAGAATTATAGACCATGAGAAGATGGGAAAAAAGGTTAGTTATTTTTATTTCTCAATTGTTGAGTTATCTTGAGGATGGTAGGTACATTCAGAAAGAAAAAAGATTTTGCATAGGTATAAAGTCACAAGAAAATATAGGAGAAGAAATTGTGCAACAAGTTTGAGGATTGAAGCTAAATTGCTCGAAGGGGCTATTTTCACTTGAGTGAAGAATCTCCTTAATTTCAAGGAGAAAGCTGTATGCCAAATCTGGCAGAATGCACGTTGAATTTCCATGTTATCTTTTCCTAGTCTGATGAGGAGAATATTTTGAAAAGCTAATGCTAGGTGTTTAAAGGTGAATTGCTGGAATCAGGCTCAATTTGAAAAAGACTTTCCTGTTTTCCTACATTCTCTTACGGGGCTCTTAGCAAGTATGAGTCTTGTATCCCTAAGTAGACCTGTAGATCTAGTCCTTGGTGTCCAGGATGCAATTTCTGTAGAGATTGTACTCTGTTGTACTTGAACAGGAGAGTGTTTTCTCGTAATCTGACCTTGTGTGTCTCTGATTATGCCTTAAATAAGTGCACTTGTTTAGAACCTGGACTGTACTGTAAGTGTTCTCCACCTTAGGCAAACCTCCAGGGGAAGTGCTTTTGCTTAGAGCTGTTCTGAGTGAGATATGGAAACTGTTCAGATGAGCCCTCTTTGGAGCTGGAAGAGTTGTGTGTCTGAAAAAAGGAAAACTAATGAGTAAATGCCCTCTTCTTACACCCTTCAGGCACTTTCTGCTGGCTAGGAGCTTAGTGGATTTTTGGATGGGCTACTACCTGCTTTCGAGTGTTTGAAGGCAAACTTGAGGATAGTAACAATGCTCTAGGAAGATTAACTGGGCTAGACAGATGACACTGTTGTGTTGTAATGAGTTAAACCTTGGATGAAAGAGTTAGAGGTGAGAAAAAGCTCAGCTGGCTGCCAGGTTCACAAGCGGTGAACTTGTGCCTGGCCTTTCTAGCCCCTAAAACTAACCCAAGTCCATCAGTGCAGTGAAGAAGAGGTTTTCATGCTCCTTTGAGACATGTGTGAATAATTAGTTGAACTTCTCTGTTCAGACTAAGTTAATAAGCTGCAGTATATTATGTGTTTAATAGACAAGTGAAAACACAGTGGATTTCTGTTATCTAAGTCTACCATGGCTTCTTGTTGCTATGTGTGGGAAGCTCCTTCAGGAAGAATTCAGTAGGAAAAAAGCCCTTCTTGGCTTCATAAACCTGTAACGTGAATACAGAATTGCTTGGGCTACAATGTCAGGATAATTAACAATGAAACAGCAGTGGTGAGGGAGCTATCAAATGGGATATCTCTGAATCAGTATCGAGTCTGGTATTAATTAATGAAAGCACTAATTAAGGTTTCTATTAAACAATCCAGAAGACAAAATGAAGCACGCATTGACCAAATTTGTAGAGGCTAGGCTGAAACTACAGAATGATTGATCAAGAGATTTTAGAGCAAGAGGCAAATTTTAAATAGGGTGTGATTTTAATTTAGATAAATTTAAACAATGCACTAGAGGGTGACACTTTCTAAAATGGAAGGCTGCTGATTAGAGCTCATTAACGCGAAGAACTA
>WAAG01043140.1:3087-18422 GCA_013390105.1 Tichodroma muraria | reverse complement strand
ACCATAAAATAAAACCTGAAGTGATTAAAATTCACTATTTTTCTCATTAGCCTCTGTAAGAAGTACACAGATGCATATACTGAAATACTCAATTTAGACAGAATTTTTACACTAATCTATTTAAGACTTGCATATACGCCAGTGAAAGCAGTCGCAGGTCAAATTAAATCTCATATGTATTTTATCATAATGTTTAAGTCATAAGAAGTGCAAAGAAATTAGAGAGTCTAGGTTATAATGCAAAACGAGGTATGTCTGTTTAAATAACCGTATAATCTTTGCACTTTTCTTTCCCTTAAAATACACTAAAATGCAGAATGATTGAGCATTATTGTCATTTTTTATTGACTTGGCAGAGGCAGTTCCTCACCCTAACTTGGAAACAAATCTATTTATTTAATACTCAGCATTTTTGTATCGGCACAGAAAAATACAAATCCTTTCAAGTTTTGCTATCTTATATTAGGCAACTTCAGAGCTAACTTGGCTAATAGCATCAAACTTATCCTGCAAGAGCCTTCTTCAAGAATTCTTCTCCATAACCGACCTTACGAAGTTAATTCTAATTATTCAACATCAACCTTCTTTATCAGGGCCATCAAAATCTCCAAATCTGGTACTGACTAGCAGCTGTGAGCAAAGGGCAGGAACAGGATTTTTACCAAATCCAGACTACCTAGAGTTAAAGGAGGTCTGATATTCAGTTGTTCAGTCCAACTGTAAACAAAAATCAGCAAGTAAACCCACAACCCCTTAAGTCCAAAATGTAGTTCTTTGACAAGTAACTCTTTCCCTACAGATATGCATGTCTATTTACACATAAGGTACCAGCATCTGTACGGGTTAAAGGGGAAGAAACAGAGTTGCAATAGCACTTTCACCATCAGAAAACAGAGAGTTTTCTCTCTAGAAAAAAATCCACATCATCATACTAAACCAAACACATTTAAAACACAACAAGAGATTCAATCATCTCGTGTTCCCTAACCACCATTCCTGACCTCCCTGAGATACCTGACAGTGTTTAAATATTCATAGTTTAGCTTAATCACATGGGCATCTAATGTATTTGAATCACTACTAGCAGCAGTTTATTTTGACACACAACCCCCAACAAAGGTATAAGATTATTCAAAACTTTGCACTAGCCTGCATATAAATTCATATGGTACAGTGATGTCCATGCAAAAACACCTGCCTTGATGGAAGATCAGGATACAGAAATACTATCTTTTGGAACAAATTATTTTGAAAGCATTTATAAAGATCATAACTTATTTTTAAACATATTTGAACTGAGACAGCAGTTAAGGAAAGTTTAAGCTAATAAAAGTAGAGACAGAAAATGAGATATTGCAAACTCCTGATTCTTTAGAGAGTTATTAGGTGAGCATAGTAGCACATCATCAATATACTGTTTATACACAGATCTGTACAGCTGCAATAGATCTAAAGGAATGATTAATGATCATACACAAGTGACAAATGCTTAGATGCCTATTCAACATAGTACAGCTGGTTTAATGCAATTAATATGGAAGTACTCATGGAAAGCAAGGCTGCTAATCCTTGCACTAATTTCAGACACTTCCTTTTGCATTGAAATATTCTGTACTCCCCCAACATTCTTCACTGACACTGCTGTGTAGTTTAGCAGAGTAATACCCTACATGTGCTCAAGATCTCGTTCAAGATTACCCAAGTATTTACAGAATTCATTCTGCACTGGGCTGAAAGCAGCACGGGACTTGTATCAGGAAAAGCAGGCCAGTTAGCACGGAACATTAAAAAGCCTCCACCAGCAGAGCTAACATTACACCTGTTTTGGCTAATTAAAACATATAGTAACTATACACGATTACAGGAAGAGTTTTCAGCAAACTGCCCAATCAGCTGGGCATTACTCATGACAGAGTACTAAAAATACTAATAGAATTCAAATGCTATTGGATGTCACTATGAAAAGAGAAACTTTTCAACTCCACAGAGAGAAGCCCTCAGAGGCATGGACTCAGAAATAAAGAGATTTAGTAGATGTTACAGGGACTGGGAGAACATAGACACACATTCTATTTCCAGATCACCTCTTGACTTACTGTCTTACATAGATATAAACCACTTCCCATCATCCTTTGCTTTCTCCCAAATGCTGCTAAACCTATAAACCCCATGGTTCACTTTTATTAAGGACTTCAATTTTACTGTAAAAGAACTTCCATGAAGTAGTTTGAATAACATAATAAATCAAAGGTATTTCCTCAGTCACCATGAAAAATCAACAAGAATCAGACAGCTTTTAAGATGCATTGCATCTCACTGGTCTGTTCAATCTCAAAACTTCCATTCTTCAGAAGAAACTTCAGAAACAGAGCTCTCACTAGATAAATGCAGGCACACTTGAATTTTTTAAAAAAAAACCCTCCACATACTTTAACAACCTTCAAGCTTTTATCAGCTTTAACACCTTGTGCTTTTGAAATCATTAACTTGCTGTATAACACAGAAAATTACTTTTTAAGGGACTTGAGAAGGAATATGAGCTACTTTAAAAAATCATCAAACTGCAAACAAAGATTTTGCCAAAAAGACCCCACCACCATATAAAAAGAAGAGCACATGTAAAGAGTAAAATGTAAAGCCTTTGAAACAAATGAGATATTACAACAACTTTATATTTTGAGGGAATGTAACTGTTCTACGGGTGATTTATTTGTTTGTTTTAAAGGGAAGGGATGCATTTTACAATGATGCAATGCAAACGCAACTTGCCCATAGCCTGCACCTGTACAGAGCTTGGAAACACCATCCAGTTTTAACTAAACTAAGCAAGTCTGCCACAGAGATTTTGGAGAACCTTCCTCACAACTAAAAATAGTCTACAAAGAAAATTAGGCATTAGATTACTTCCTGCTACAACATCCATTTGTCCACAGTTATTCAACCTTACCGGATAACATACATTAAAAATGTACGTCAAGATTAAATCTGCTACAGATTAGTGGCTGAACACTCTGACTATATAAAGCCACAAGTGCCATGGAGTGGGGTGTGCAGCCTGGCATTCCAGCTGCCTAGAAATCCTCAGGAGGCTTCAAAGAGATCAGCAGTCCTGGCTTGTCTAAAGGCCTGCCTAAATGCTGCATGTCCCTACAGAGAGCAGCGCAAACTCAACACTTGAGAAGAACAGGAGGCTACAAATTCACCGTGCAGAATGTTCTGCAGTAACACGCTCAGCACACGCTCCGCTTCTCGCGGAGATGTCGCTCCTTAGTGCCGTACGGACTTCTCTCCCGCAGCAACCAATTGCACACACACCAGCTGAACTGCAGAACAGAAATATTAATAATACAGAGACCTATGCTCCAAATTCATCACCTCCAGCAGAATTTACATGGAGTAAAGCACCAGCATTCACAGACTATCATCCCTTCCAAGATTCATTGCCCCTGAAGCATCTGAATCCATGCATCCCCCACTAGATCGTAACTTCTACTAATTACCTTAATCCTCCTTCTGGGCACATGAGTGAGGCACTAACTTTCCTTCTGAGATGTTGACCTGTGCAACCTAACCCACGCAAACAAACAAAAACTTCATGAATTACTAAAGTTAAGTCAGGACTAACAGCATGATTCTCCTCCAGCACGCTGTCAGGCATTGTTCAAGCTACTTTGTAGTTGGTTTCTTATTTTTTTACAAGGCAAAGGAGAAAACTGTATTACACTCCAGAACTTAAAATACTTGTACCAGAAGCAAAAGTTTTAAGGTAAATTTCTCCCTGCTTTCCAAGACTTAATTTCATCCATGTGACAAACTAAGGGTAGTCTAGACCCCTGAACACTGAAGCAGCACCACTACACAGCAAATGTTATAACTCAGCAGACAAGCGCTCAACTGTTTTGACATCGGGCCAGGAAAGAAGAGATATCTCACAGAACAAAGTTCTTCAAGCTCCTGTTAAAAGCAATAAAATTTACCTCACTAACTGGCCTAGAAAATATCTAGCAGAAACTGTTTGAGTGCTATCCCACGAGTATGGCTGGAATTTTTACAATATACAGGGAAAGTCTGCTGTAGATAAGGACACCACAGAGAAATAGCTTAAACAGACCAGCACAGGCACAGAACACCTGGCAGGAACACAAGAGTTTTCACCAACTTCTATTTTTACTTCACGTAAGTCTAAGAACAGGGCATAGACCAGAAGAACATATGCACTTTAAGCCACAACCAAATCACATCTTTCCAACTCCTACACATAAGCAATGCTAATAATTTCCTAATATTCAAAGTAAGTTTCCTTGCTGTAAATCAAGATGATAATTTCTCTCTAGTGAAACTAAATGCCTTACTGCTACCTTATTCACGAGAACTTTTCAGGCACTAGAAGATGCAGGAATATATTCTGTCCAAATCGGAATGGAGAGCTGTTCAGCATTATTGCTGTATGTTATCATTTACAACACCTAAAATCCACGTACCTGGAAAGCTTCCGTTTTCTCCCACACTCCCTATTTGGTTTAAGGCATGTATATGCAAGTTTTATTTTCTTCTGATGTTTTCCTCAAACATCACATTTCCTTGGCTTATTAAAATAGCTATTCCCCTTGCCAAACTGCCCAAAACAAAAAGAATTGTTCAAAACCAGACACAGTACTCCAGCTAACACCCCTATTATCACCCCTAGGAGAAGGAAGTTGTCTGTGTATCCTGACTACTATTGCAGCATCAAACATAATTGGTAATGACCATGACAAAGTCTTGCTAAGAAGCAACACAGTGATCCACAAGATGTGGGGAAAACAACTTAATTAAATATTAGGTTTAAATATTTAAATCTAATAATTTTTCTGCGACTTACAAAACAATTCACATCAGCTTATTCTGGTAAACATGAGTCACTTTATAAATGGTCTTCACTATACAGACCCTTATAAGAATGACAGAAATACCCAACACAATTTTACATTTATTTCTGTAACATTTAGTTGTATCATTTTTTCCCCTTCTGAGGTTATTTAAGCTCATAATATCCTTCACAGGTATGCATACGACATCTCTTTCACTAATAAGAACAAGGACTCAAAAGCCACATCAAAACAGATTACTCTCTATATCCCATCTACTGCAGTTCCACAGAAGTAGGTACCTGGCCATGTCAAAATAACTCAGACTCAGAAAGATCTGTATAGACACAAGAGAACAAGCAGGGAGAGCATTCAGTAAGTAATTGGGCTTCTTCTATTTATAGTGTCATTACAGAGTATGAAGAATCACTGGAGAGTGATTTGAAGCACTCAAACCAAGGCACTCAAGTCACTCTTCAGTGCAAAGAGCTTTCATGCCAAGAAAATTCAAGTTACGGATCTCAGACATTAAGATAGCAGTCATTAATGACCAGGTAATAGAAATACAGGGCTCTGCCTAAACTATCATATCTCTGTAATGCAGTTTGTCCCAGGGCTGAACACCAGCAGCTCTACCACAAGAGGATCAAGACATAAAATAGTCTAGGACTTGATGAAAGAAACCCAAAACCCTTACATTACAAATATAAAACTGTGCTTTATAAAAATAAAGAAGTTACTTGTAAGGTATAGTATCCTCTTACTTGCTATAATCAGCTCCAGTCAGATAACACCTTAAATCTTATGACACCATCTGGTGGCAGAGTTCACAGAAGAGGATTACCAGATGTTAAAAAGAGCTTTAACAATTTAAATTTTATTCTGAAGAAATTTAAATTTTATTCTGTGTATTTTATGTTTTTTTTCTTTACAAGATAAGGTGGAAAGAAAATTGATACAAAAATAAGTATTTTTCATTTTACCTAGATACTACAAGTTGTGGTATCTCTGTACACAACTTAGGTACACATTTAGAGGATAGTGACTGCTGTTACTCTGTACTGGATTCACAGCCCTGCAGAAACTAAGATGTCTTTAGCTGACATCTCTTCAAATGTGACATTTTTGAACGTAAGGAATAGAAGTTATGAAGTTTGGTCACTGTGACCAAACCGACTTAGGTAACATACATACAAACATAATTTGGGTAAAAGCAATGTCTTGTTTCAAATTGAAAATGCCAGAGCATAGCACCTATTTAGCTAACTTTACATACAAAATTCAGTCATTAGTGGAACATAGAAAGCAGTGCGAGTGCAGCTGCCTTGTACTTCCAGTTCAGCTGAAGTCAGGCAAAGACTTTAAAAAAAATCCAAAACATAATTCAGTTGCTTTTAACAGGACAGACTTCAGGATAGAAATCTATTTTCAAAAGTAAAAAGTTACAGAGACACATTGCATTGGCCCTTAGAGCTTGCAATAGTAATCCCAAATACTGCAGTGCTAATGGGAATAAGCTTCTAAACTTTGGCAAAGCTATTAATCAAATTTTTGGAAGGCTTAAGTGTTTGGGGGGTTTTTTTTAGGCCAGGATATGTCAGTTCAGCAAAACAGTCAATTAGTTTAATGCAGTAATTGAGGTTTAACTAAAAGAAGCAGCAAATAACTGAAGAACAGCTACAAGCAGCAGAGATAAAGGAAATGCAAGCCCAGAAACTGCTGGAAACAAAGTCCACAAATTCTCAATCCTCTTCTGTCTCAGGTCACACCACCTCAAACCCTATCTGGTCTTTAAAATTGAGCTTCATCAGGCATAGGAGGAAGGTGAAAAGTTTTTTACTTGCATGAGAAGATTATTACCAAACCTCCTTCAACGAAGTATACTTAAATATGAACTTTAACCATCAATGCCACTTTGATCCAAGGTATCCAATGTTTCATTAACTTTTACGAACTGACATTCATATGCACCCCCGAACAGTTCTTAATGTAAGTTTGGATTTGAACTACCCTGTGTGCAATGATGATTACTTTCAAACACCTCATGTTTCATTATACTATTATGACTTGTTTCAGGCTGTCAGTCCCGCTCCTTTAAAGTTACCAGATATTTATCACTAAACTAATACACGCTTTCACTACATTTTTAGATATTTGCTTATGAGGAACGCAACTAAGCGACTCTGTACTCAGTGACGCTTCATCCGCGGAAACACTTCTGGCAAGTATGAAGAGGCAGGAGGGCAGCTACACACCTGGGATAGAGTCTTCCGCTTTAACGAAGCTGTTCCAGAGCAGAGCATCAAAGTCTAGGGATCACCACAGCAATAGGGGTTGCTCACAAGGCAAGGCAAAGCAAAGCGCATGCCCGCCCGAAGGCGAGATGCCCCCCGCCACAGCCCCTCTAGGCCGGGCTCGCCCTGCTGCCTCCATAGGCCGCCCCCTCCGCCAGAGCCGGAGCAAGCCCCACTGCCCCCGGCCACCACAGCGCTCCCCAAGCCCACTGCTCCGTACAGCCCCTGTACTCACGGATCGCACCCCTCTCCAGGGCAGCGGCCTGGCAGCCCATTCCCCTGTGGGACCGAGGAGGCCCGGCCACCACCGCCCCGGGACCGGCCGCCCGCACGGCGCCCGCACCGGGCCCACCCCGCAAGACCTCGCGCGGTTTGGCGGGGCCACAGCAGAGCCCACCAATGGGCCGGCGGGAAGGAGGCCGCGCTGCACGCTGGGAGGCACGCCTGCGTGCCCGCGGGGCCTGCCGGGAAACGCAGTCCTGGCGGCGGCGGGACGGCGGCGGACAGCCGACAGGCGAACAAACTTAATGGCGAGGGCACCGGCACCGGCCAGCTGAGGGCATTTACCAACGGATAACGATAATAAGTGTTACTGTTGTTGTGTGTAAATACAGTGCTTTAAACACGCAAAGTGCCACGTGTTACCGCTGTACATATCAGACGCTGCAGGCGGCGGGTACCTCAGCAGCGAGACGCCGCGAACATCCCGCTGGGCGCACCGGCCAGGGCGGCTGCGCCTGGGAAATCTGCTCCAGGGGCGATTTTTAAGGCAGGAGGAGAAGGGCGCGGGCTGTGCAGTGTGCAATAAGCCCTACTCCACTGGGACCTTTCACGAGGCCAAAGTCCACAGGGGCTTAGAGCTCCTCGAGCTGCTGAGAGGAGGGAAACCAAGATCCAGCTCTGAGATCGCAGCGGTTTCACTGGAGGAGGGATTTTAGGAGCCACGTAAGCTGATGCAGGCCCTGATGCTGTGAAAGCTACCGGCTGTGCTTACAGCCCTACAGCAGGTACGGGAAATGATAGCAGCTTCAGGGAAGAACTTATCCACACCCGAGAAGGAATATACCTCAGGAAAGGCTGCGCGGTTCAGCTACAAAGGATGAGGTCGGTGGTTGCGAACAGCAGCTTTCTCTTCCTGCCCTCCTTCTCTCCGCTGGTGACAGAAGGCGGCTGACACGCATCGTCCTAGTCGAGAGTAATAACTGGAGAAAAACCCCACTGATACAAATAGGGGCGCTTCTGTACTACCGCTTCTTATTTGCTGCCGCAGCTCCGGCCAGCACGGCCGGACCGCGGGCCCCCACACGGACAGCCCACACCGGGCACTGACACCCCGCACACCCCCGCAGGCAGTGCGGAAGTTGGGGGAAAGTAGGCGCAGCAGCCCCCTAAGGCTCCTACAGTCCGGCCTTCCCGCCCTCTGCCGTGTGAGGGCGCCGGGGGCGGCTCCTTTCCGCCGCCACCTTGGGAGTGGTGGATGAGCGGGGCGGGGCCGGCCCCGCTTCCGGGGGCGGCGGTGACGCGCGCGGGCCGGCGCTCGGCAGCGGGGACGGGTGGGACATGGGAGCTTAAAGGGGTGGCCCGGCCTGGCGTAAGGGAGCGGCGGCGGCGGCGGTGGTGCCGGTAGGTTTGTGACGGGTTGGGCTTTGGCAGCTTGCAGCGCCCCGGGTAGGGTGGCAGGCTGTCTGATCCGGTCCTTGTCCTCCGTGCCGCCCTGTGCGGGGCGGGCTGCGGCTGCCGGGAGCCTCTGTGGGGCGAGGCGGGCCTGGCGCGGTCCGGCCGCGCTGGCCCAGCGGTTGCCGTTCTGTGTCGGCTGCGCCGGGATAATGGGGCGGCCGGGGCGCAGGGAGTCCCGGCTCGGGTCCTCCTGAGCCCCCGCCTCGGCTGTGGACGGCGCCCGCTCCCCGTGTGCGGGGAGGCCTCGTGGGCTCGCCCCTACCGGGGTCAACAACGCCATGTCCAGATGGTTTTTATTTGCTTGGTGAGAGCCCGTGAATTGTGCTGTTAGTAGGGTCCAGGAGAAAACCCACCTCTTGTTGCTTCTTCTTAAACTTATGTATGGTGTCCTGTTGCCTTTAGACTAATCTCTAAGATGCTGTAGTGTTAATGCTATAGTGTTAAGCAGTAAGTATTGTAGTGCTTTTGTGCTTCTATCACTTGTACATCTCGATATCCTGGGTCCTTCTGGGAAGCTACTCATGAGTCAGCTTTATTTTTCGCTTTTTTCTTTTTTTTCTCTTTCTGTTTCACTTTAATGTAAAGTCAGTGCGTGACTTGACACTCTGAGTAAACGTCCTAAAGGAACTTTGTAAATTTCTTTACGCAACCTCTCTAACTATTTGCCTAACTTTTTTTTTTGTTCCCTTAAAATGCTTAGTGTCATCTTCCTTTAGATGCTTAGTGTCTAGAGCTAAGGGTGTTGCTTTACTTCCTCTTCATAAACGAAAGTGTGATTCTGTGCTGTAGAGGGAACAGCTATGTAGGAAGGTGTTCAGGGACAAAGGAAAAGCCACTTGTCATATCAATTGCTTGCTTGATTGATCTAATCGACCACTTTATTGCTTGCTGTCAGTCTAGTAGAGAGTCTATATGCCTGACTTCCTCTGCTCTGCAGTTTGTGAAGTAGGTTATTATATAGCACAGCTTGTGTCTTTAGGTGACATGGAATCTGTTACTGTCAGTAAGTGGATCAAAGTTTGTATTGTGAGTTTGTATTGGCCAATATCTCACTTGGAGGAGGTTTCATGAGGCTTTTTCAGGGACAAAAATGAGTTGTTGAGGTGAGTGTAGAACTGAACACGCTGCACAGAGGAGGTGGCATTGGTAGTGCCTATTCTTTGTGCTATCACCTCTGTGCAGTGTGTTCAGGAAGCTGATAAGGGAAAGCAGGAAGCATGCAGAGTAGTGTCTTGGTCGTGGGCCCTGGCCTCTTCCTCCAGGGCCACAGATGCTTTATTCATTTATCTTGGTAGACATAATCATCTGGAGTACATTCTGGTACTGATACCTTGTGCCACCCTGCATTAGCTGGGCTGAATTTCAGCTAACTAGCAAGTAGGATAGTTTGTGTTAAGGAAGGGTTTTAAAAACTAACTTCTCTGTATTAGTGATATGAAGAATTTGAGAGAACAAAAGAATCTCCATCACTAAACACAAAGCTGTCTAATAAACTGTCTAATTTTGACCTTTGCAAGCATGCACAGGAAATTTGTACTTAACATTCACATATCTAAGAATGTTGTTTCATGAATTCTTCCATCTTTTGGGGAAGGCAACAGCTGCTTTCATAGTAGAAGGAGCTGAGAGCATCTGCAATCACCCGAGGCTGTACTAATTCACTGACAGATGGAAATACAGCTCGTGAGATACTGGCTTTCAGTCAGTTGCTGCAACAGCAGAGTTTTATCACCAGCTAGTTCCTATCTTCATGGTAAGAAAGCATATGCTGTATTTCTCAATCATACTTGTAGATTCACTGGATAGGCTATTTTCTTCCCCCCCTAGTTTACACGTGATCAGTGAAGGAGGAAGAGAAATTTTGATATTGATTAAAAGCATAACTTCACAGCAAAAGGGGTAGGTGCAAATAGGGGACCTTAAATGGTGAGTAAGGAACTAGTTCATGGTATGTTGCAAATGTAATGGATATATGACAAATTTCTGAAAGACATTCAGCCTATCAGGGGTACAAAACTGCTGCTTGTCAGCCAGTTATGCAGGACAAAAATCTTATTCAGAGTGGGTTTGTGAAAGTGCCAGCAGTCAAAACAGTATTGATCTGGTGCAAGTAGACCTGTCAGGCTTTAGAAAACTTGTCACTTTTGTCAGCTTCTCCCTGTCCACATGTGGACAGTGTAATTGGTGTTGAACAAGCGCTTTATCAGGCCTTGTGGCACCCTGCAGTTTAAATTCATAAAGATCAGTAAGGGTTTTGAGTACTTTCACAGCCTTAATGTGCTGTGACTGTCATAAAGGAAGGAATTAAGTTTTCATTTTTCCTAGAGACAATAAGCATTAGAATTGCTTCTCAGCTAGGTTCTGAAGAAAAGCATGTTTAAATCAGGTGACTTGCCTACTATGGCTTTCATTACCATGGAAGTGTCTTATAAATCTCAGAAGATTATTGGTATTGAAAAAAGCCTTGAAAATGATGTTCAAAGCCACTGTTGTAGTGGCTTTTGAAACTTGTTTACATTGGAAACTGAATGTGTTGGTATAAATAGCTGGCTTCCAGTTGGCAGGTAATTCTGAATGAAAATGAAAACACTTGCAAGAAAAACTCTTAGTGGTGCAGTGGAGTGTTTTAGGCCAACGAGAGAAACAACAAAAAAATATTTCATGTTAATTTTTTACAGTGTGCTCTGGGAAGGTGGGTGGCAGAGATGATTGTTGTTGTTTGCTGCATACAGCAATCTTGAGGGTCTTTCCATTCAAATGCTTTATTACCTCCCCCTCAAAGTTTTTAATGTACCTTTTGTCAGGAAACCCAGCCAGTGACCTGCTGTTGGATGAAATGATACTTTTGTAGCTTTCTGGTCACACAGATATTTAAACCTGGGCACGTGTAGGTGCAGACAGGTCACCATGGGTATTCCTAACACTGAATTGGCCTCTTGCAGTATCGAAGTTCCGCCTTGGCGGATGTTAGCTCTCAGTTCAGTACCCGGGCTTGGGGCAGAACTCAGTGCTTGAGACTGATCCACCTCAAAAGTGGCAATGTGTGCAGTGCTTTTCCCAAGCAAATATTGCCCTGTACTCTCACAGAATCACCCTCCTGCTAATAGAGACCTAGCCATAGCTCACATCAGTCTGTCACCTTCCAGCTTTTTCAGGCTAGACAAAGAACCCACTAAAATTCTTCAGCTGCTCTGTGAGTGTTGATTAACAAAATTTGGATCTCTAAGCCAGTGATGCTTCAAATGGACCATGATAAAATTAGCCCAAAAGTGCTTACTGTGTGCCTCATTATTTTGCAATAACCTTCATCTTTTTCTCAGTCCTCTCCAACCTAGCAACTTCACATAGGAGAGTGAATTGAAAGGTTTTCAGGGTTTTTGGAACCGTGACTAAATGGATAGTAAGTGGAGAAAAGGCTGTGCAGACCTAAGTTTGTTTCCTCTTGTTCAGGAGACAGAAGTAGCTTAAGCTTAATCCATCTTCAACTGGCTCGGGCAGCAATGTCATAGTTGTGTATTATAGTGGTGAACTTACAGGATGGCTTAACCCAACATGAGTAGTCTTGTGAAGAGATCTAAAGCTTCAGATTGGAATTGGGATTTCAAAGAACCCTTTATCTTGCACAATCTCCCAAATAAAGCATGGCAGTAAAAATCAGGTTCTTATGATTTGCTGGCCATACATTTATTTCCTTGCTGTTCTGGTTTCTCAATGAATCTTCCTTTTTATAAGGCAATGATAGTTAAGGTAATGAATTTGTTGTAGTCTGTTTCTTAGTAGAAAAGTTTAATGAGCCCAGTTACTTCAAGAAAATACGTTTTTGTAGCAAGTTTAGTTTTGCATACTCTGCAGGTATCAGGCCTTCCTATGAAAGGGGCAGAAGGGAAGTTGTACTGAAATGGGTTTAACTGAGCAAATACTGCAGAAAACTGATAACAAAAGTAAACAAAACTGACATCACATCCTTCCTTAAAGGAGTACTGCTTTGTATTAAGGCACATTAGATTCTTGCTTAAGACTTGCCTGTCTAGAAAGAAAATTAAACAAAACCAGCGGAATATTGTTATAATTATGAAGTATCTTTGTAGGCTGTTGTCTTTCTTGACTTTGGTTTCTTTGTAGCTAGGATTTTTTAAATGGTAGGAGAGGGAAAGCAAAGAAAATAGACATTGAGCATCGTTGCTAAACTAAATGCTTGCCTTAGCAAATGTTATCGTAACAAATGTTATCAGAGCCCTATGAAGTTTTTTCTGTCTGTATATTTTGTCTTTATTGAGTAATCTTAATGCCTTTTCAATGGTATATGAGAAAATTATAAAATAATTTTTTCATATACCATTAGCATAAGAGCTGAATACCTCAAAGGATGTTTTATGATTCCTAAGCAGAAAGATGGGGAAACGAGTATCCTTTCTTTATGTATGTATACTGTGTTCTGTTGGAACAGCTGAGTTATTTCAATACTAATGGCATCATCTTGGCTGTTAAAATTTCTTTTGTGGTATCTTGCATGAAAGTTACCTGCTATGTTCAGCTATTCCAATTAGGCCTGCAACTATTGTGTGTGTATTTACAGCTTTGGAGACACAGCCTGTTTTGGAAACGTTTTGCTTGTTTTAAATTAGTGTTGTGTGCTTTTTTTAATGTTTTAAACTGCTGTGTAGTGAGAAGTTTGTATTGCCTAGGGAATGTATTTTTCTATTCTGCCTTATGGCACCGATTTCCTCTTGCAGAGCTACAGTGTAGATTGTCTGTGCTTACAAAAGCAATGCTACAAACTAACGGGAATAAAGCTATGGGGTTTTTGAGCCTAATGCATTTGGCTTGGATATTCAACTTTAAACAAACATTATAATCAAACTAATCCAAAGAGTATGTTTTCTTATGCCTGTCTTACTATGGAAATCTTAATATGTCTTGTTTTATGTACTCTAATGGCAATGCCTGGAAAGTGAAGGGGGGTAAGCTTGCCGGGAAGTCTAGAGAAAGAAAGAAAGGTTCTGTTACTTTTCAGTGACATAAGACCTCAATAAATTATCAGAAAAGTTCAGTAAATAGCTGAACTCTTTGTCTATGATAAAAGATTGTCAGAACATTTCTCTTAACCAAGTGTTCTGAATGGTTTTACTTAGCTTACTCACCCAGGTAATTTATTCTAGCAATTATATGAGCTGTCAGTTTAAATTATGGTTTCATCACAAGAGGCAAAGCACTGCAGGTGTCCAAATATGAGTATCAGAAGATAAGCACATGCATACCTCAACTTTGAAGAATACTGGAAGTAACTTTTTTTTCCCTCTGTGTCTGCTATGTTGAAAGGGTTTTTCCTCCACATCTTGAAGCTGGATTTCTTCACTGTTGGGTCAATTTGTAAACAGTTTCAAGACAAAATACTATTGATTTAGAGAAAAAGTGAGTGGAATGCTGTGCATTTTTATAAAACTTCTTGCTGGCGGGCAGTGGAGCTATTCAGGAAGATATGAGCAAGCTAGGGGAGGACAAAGCCTGTCTGTCGGCTGTTGGAACTGGTTTGCTGATGACACAAAGGTGGGAGGAGTGGCTGATACTCCAGAGGGCTGTGCAGCCCTTGAGAAGGATCTTGACAGGCTGGAGAGATGGACAGGGAAGAGCTGTCTGAAAACCAGCAAAGGCAAATGCAGGGTCCTGCACCTGAGGGAGAACAACCCCAGGCACCAGCACAGGCTGGGGCCGACCTGCTGGAGAGCAGCTCTGCCAGGAGGGACCTGGGGGTTCTGGTGGACAATAAGGTGTCCCTGAGCCAGCAGTGCCCTTGTGGCCAAGAAGGCCAGTGGTGTTCTGGGGTGCATCAGGAAGAGCATTGCCAGTAAGTCCAGGGAGGTGATCCTGCCCCTCTGCTCAGCCCTGGTGAGGGCATATCTGGAGTGCTGTGTCCAGTTCTGGGCTCCTCAGTACTAGAGAGACATGGACATTCTGGAGCTGGTCCAGTGGAGGGCAAGGAGGATGAATGGTCAGCTGGAGCATCTCTTATGAGGAAAGGCTGAGGAAGCTGGGCCTTGAAAAGAGACAACTGAGAGGGGACCTCATCAGTGTCTATCAGTAGATACTGATATATCAGGAGGGAGGGTGTCAGAGGATGGAGCCAGGCTCTGCTCAGTGGTGCCAAGCAACAGGACACAAGGCAAAGAGCAGAAACTGATGCACAGGAAGTTCCACCAGAATACGAGGGAAAGTTTCTTTACTGTGCAGGTGACTGAGCACTGGAACAGGTTGCCCAGAGAGGTTGCTTAATCTAATTCAGTGAAAATAGGTACTTTCTTCCCTGTCCCAAGTTTACTGGTCCTTAGCTGTGCAAATCAGCTTGAAGGGTGTTCCCAAGTTCAAAGTTGGGACTGCCTCAAATAAACCTTATAAAAGACACTTAAACCTGTGAATGAAAAGATAATTCACTGATTATACACTGAAACTGCACTACTGAAAACAGTTATTTAGAGGCCTTGTGTGAGAATATCTTGATTTTTTTTTTTTTTTTTTTAAT
>WAAG01043118.1:686-16348 GCA_013390105.1 Tichodroma muraria | reverse complement strand
ACTTTGGGTTAAAAAGTCTGTAGTACCAGATAGAATTACGTCTAAAGATGCCTCCTCTCCTAAAGAACATCCAATTGCTGAACAACACACGTCTTCCCAACTGATCTCTTGCAACTGTCATGAAAAGCTGTTATGTTCTGTCCATCTATTATCACTCAACACTGAATTTTCAAAAAGTTTGAAACCTTCAAGGAAATATGTTTTGAATATTTTCCTGAAATGACAGATCCATATATCTTAGATAGTCTGGACTTTCATAATGCATCTTTGAAGAAGAATCTGTAACTTGTAAAGTTGCTTCTCTCTTTCTATTTTTCTTGTAGATGAAATATCTAAGACATTTAATTATTTTAAATATGGTGAGAATAGATAACAGAGACAGATCTTGTGAATTTCACATATATTGCCAGTGCTTTCCATTTTCTAATGCCTAGGAATTTCAGTGTGAATGGAGATGTCATTTTACATACAAACATATCCTAAAATGACTGTATTTTTTTCGCCAGTGGAGTTACCTTTAGGACTGTATGATGCTTCTAAATCTTAATAATGATGACCTGAGAGACATTATTAGTACATCCCAGATCATGAATTTTACAATGCTACCAATCAAGTAGCTGCTTTGCCATATACTTTCAGGACTTGAGGAAGGAGGAATGAACTGCATGACATGGCTAAAGACTACTAATTAAAAGGCTTAAAACATACATGCAAAAAACATCATTGAAAGCAATGAAGCTGGAAGAAGTTTTAATTTCTCATAAATTTTCTTTAAATAATATAGGAAGCAACAATCATCTGGTCCAGGGAAAAAAATCTTTTTTTCAAAAAATTAGATTGTAATATTATTTTAAGGCTATGATGAATTTAAATCTTCTGGGAAGGAACTTTACTGGATCTGTAGATTTCTGCATCTAGCTTGTCTTGTGATTGACAGTCATATTGTTGAAAAGATTTCATGACTTGTGTGATTCATAGCTGTCAGGAGAAAATAAAACATTGCTTTTTTGAGTCACATAACAGAGAAAAAAATGGTTTTGTCTTCTTGTCATTAGTTTCAGTTATTGATACTGTTTATTTCCCATTTAAAAAGACAGAAACAAACTTGTGAAATTTGAAAGTGCAGCCTAAGTAACACCCAAGCAAAGTCCCCAGTTTCCTAGATGGGCTTTCCTGTAATATTTATAATTCATAGCAAGCTATAGTGAGAATTAGAGGAATAAGCAAGCAAGAAAAACCTCAAGCTGCTAAGCAGCAAAATTGTATGGGTACCAGAATCCACTGTTTGCCCTTAATAGGATATAGCCTGAATCCACAGTGACTGAAAATTGATACCAGCCTGACTCTGATGTCAAGTCTCAGCTATGCTTGTACTCTACGGCCAGGGAAAGAAAAGGCAAGTAATCAGTTGTCCTTCAGTGGCTATCTGGACTGGGGTGCCTTTGCATGTGTGTTTGATCCAGAGCCCATTAAAGAATGCCTAGTGACTCTTCAATTGCTCTTCTCTTTTTCAACTCTATCAGCTCCATGGGTAGATGACAATCAGCACATTTTTCAGATTTAATGACCATCAAAGGTATTAAAATAGATTGAGGGGGCGGTGGTTTGGGAGGAGAAAACCCAATCCTTGAAGTTTGACACATTTCTTATTTTACTTGATTAATTTTGTGCCAATGTGAATGAGATTTTTAATGAAAAGTAGCAGGATGTTTTTAACTTTGCTGGGCTTATTTTCTGTTGCTGGATAATTTGGAATGCCTGTTTTAAATTTCATACGAAAGTCACTGAACTACACATTAATCAGGCATCTAGATTAAATAGGGCTTGAGTACATTAATCTGTTCTGGATAAATCTTGAATGATGTGATTAAGAAATTCAATTTAAAAAAAAAAATATTTATCCAGTTTAGGTAATACATCTTGATGATTGTGAGCTCACAGTAGTCAAGGAAGTTGAAGGAATCTGTACCAGGAATCTGCTCTGTAAAACAGGTACATACAGGTGGCTAAATGGACCGTTGCTCTTCTGCATTAGTGGAGTGTCACAGGATTTAGGTCCCTTGCTTTGACTTGAAAATAAAGGTAGATATTGGCATGCATTTTTGGATTACACCTGAGACATTGATTTCAGGTATTAGTTATAATCCTTACATCCCTGTGTTGCAGTTTTAAGCAGTATCTTATATATAACAGTAGGTGCTTATATATAGATATATAGGTAGTAGGTGCTTATATATAGGTTATATATAAATAACCTCCCTTGTATTTGTACGTATGAAATCATAAATGTACTGAAAATCTCTGGTTCTTGTTTGCTGTCCTCTCTGCATGTTTGTTTATCTCATCACAAAAATGAGCACCACGTGGATGCAAAGCAGGGTAGACCTTTGCACCAAGGTGATGAAAACAAAGACATGTCTGAACTTAATGGTCCTTAACTTTAATCTTCTTTTTTCAAGGTGTGGGTTTGTTGGGTTTTTTATGAGAGGGTTAATAGAAGATACAATTAGAGTCAGAGTTTAACATTTTCTCTGTGGTACTTACTTTATTCACTTTCAGAGTCACTGACTAGTTTCCTCCCTTCAGCTGGGAACAGCCAACTTGAAAGATAAATCTTTCATCTTTTTTACTCCAGTCCATTCCGTCTGGGTAATCTTACACCCTTTATTTATAGATATAGTGAGCAGTAAATAAAGACAATATACTGTGATTTTTTACTATAAACAAGAAACAAAAAATGAAGGAAAAACCACAGGGTGGATAGGTCCATGATTTTTTTGGTTTTAAACTTATTTTAGATTTCATTTGTAAGGGGAGAGATATCCAGACAAAAACAAATTTTATGGAAGCAGTGTGTTCACAGATAGCAGAATTTATGCAATGAAAGTTCAGAAATGTATAATAAATAGTTTGTTCTGAGTTTTCAGCTGCCTTCCTTCCCATGGAAGAGATCTGGATGCTTCTTATTTATAGACTTTAAAGAAGAATATAAATCTCTGAAAAATGGAATTGTGAAAGAAGGGGGTGGAAAACCAGTCCCAAAAATGTATTCATGAACACAAAAAAAGTTAAAAATGAGTTTGTAATTTACTGCAGCTCAGAGGCAGCAATAACAAATACACTGGAAATTTACCCATTTTATGCATCTATTTTGCCTGCTTTACTGCTCTGCTGTTCATAAAAAGAGCATTTATTTCAGCAACTGTCATGTCACTTGGCATTTATGTGATCTCTGAGCTATGTGTGAAAGTGCACTTTTTTTCCAGTTTCAATTTTTATTGAAAAAGTTATTTATTTTACAAATTGGTATCAAGGTGATTTGTTCTCCTGTCTAACTAGTTTTACTGTTCTACTTTTATTATGTTCATTCTTATCACTTGGGAATCAGAACAATAAATCATTTGATTTTGTTTTTCATGTCCTAGGTCCTACTATGGGAA
Organism: Tichodroma muraria; assembly: GCA_013390105.1. Lineage (NCBI taxonomy): Eukaryota > Metazoa > Chordata > Aves > Passeriformes > Sittidae > Tichodroma > Tichodroma muraria. The sequence goes on along the minus strand of WAAG01043118.1, from coordinate 12,908 downwards.
TTGCATTCTGTCCTCTGCGTGTTGCTGTCTTAATTCCTCCTCCTCCTCCTCCCACTACAAACCAGCAGATTAGAAGCTATATTTTTTGAGTCTTATACATTTTCTAACTCTTATGCTGCTCTTATGAAGTGCTTTGGATTGTCCACTGCGTTTTGCTCTCAGCTGTATCTTTTGACAATTCTCTCCGAGGTTCACTTTGCCGTTGTGACCTCTCTCCCCTGTGTGCGGCAGAGCTCCACTCCGGTATCGGAGCTGCTCCGTGGCTGGTGCTGCTCACATCTGCCTTGGGAACCTCACCTGTCCAGTGTCAACTTTGCTATGAGAGGCATCAGATGCATAAAGAACTGGACAGGGGAAATGCAATCATCGTAATCATCGTCCTGATGAAGCGCTCCCTGAGCTCAGGTTCCTGATGGCTGTTCTGGCTGTTGCGGAGATGTGCTGTGGTGCCATATCACTCATTTGAAATAGCAGATTCAGAGGTTTCTCAGTAATCACCTAGAGGGAGTAAAGATAATTAGATAATCTCCTGAGGATCACTGTAGTTTCCAGGAGATGTTTTGTTCCTAGTTCCACCTCCAAAGATGCCAAATGAAAGGGAACTAGAAGATTAATTAACTACACCAAACATTTAGAATTTAAAAGGATAATCAATTTAAAAGCAGCTGAAAAGATAGTTTGAACATGCTCACTTGCAGTTTTCTTTTAGCAAACCTGGCTTTCTATCAAAAAGCTGCCCGTGTATTTACTCAACTATTACATGAACCTGCAGATCAACTCTGCTCTTTTGTTATTGCTGTCAACTTAAGTGGCCATGCTTCTTTAAGAAGACTGGCATAAAATGGAGGCTGTTTATTTCTAATCACAAGCTTTACATGTGACAAAGCCATATTAATTCTTCTTGGTCTAAAACTGATCACAGAATAAATGTCTGCTCAATGGCTATTGATGGGGAAATCTCATCTGTTGCCTTGGCAGTTTCAGTATATTTAGAAGCTGAGAACCCAGATGTGAGTTCGCATTGTGCTTGTTTATGACTAACACAATCTGCAGGGCCACTCAATCCTGTAAAATATTCAAGGCTTTTCCCTTGCTTGAGATAATTTAGCTGCAGTGTCTTTTCTGGGCTTCACATTTTGTCCTGACACAGTGTAGAATTTATAGGGAAGGGGTGAAGGTGGAATGAAATCTAATTTTGAGGAAATGAGTTGCTATCTTCTAAGCATCAATTGTGAGACAAAGAGGGCACGCTGCCTCACTCAGAGCCCACCTGTGCACTAGGTATTTTTACAACTGCATTTCTATTCCCATGGAAAAGCCTTTTGTATTCACTTGTACAGTGTCAGATGTCTGCAAGCCAAACAGCAACTGCATTACTTCTTTGCTATAAGGACAAGCTGGTTGCTGGCCCATAAAATAATAATGGGAGAGCTATAAAATGCTCTGAGAGAGCTGCTTATCTGAAATCTGCTCATTTAATGAAAGCTGTACTTCTATTTACATGCAGCACACCCTCTGATCCTGAAGGAGATCCCAAGCACAGGTATGATCCACAGATAATCAGTCACATTTCCTTTACAGGGGGTATCATTTTCAGTGCATCTGCTCTCAGACATACCACTGCAAACAGTGCTGCCAATTATTTCTCCCTTGCCTCAAAATTCCAAGGCAAAAAACAGAGTGCTGCTGACAGAAACATAAAAGCATAGACTCTGCTAGCTAGCTCTGAACATTGCTTTATTAAGCCTGGTATTCTGCATCCAGCAGTAGCTAATGCGTCATGCTTCAGAGGAAAGGCAAACCCCACAATTTGTGCAAAGCCATAAAATAGAAGTATTCCTTGCCGAGCCTGCAGCCATCAGCTTATTCCCTGAAGCATAAGATTTGATTATATGTTTGTTTCTTGGGGAGAAGAGCTGTGAGTATTTAAGCTTTTCAGGCTGGAGATCATGCATTAGATTAACCTGGAGGACTCTGAGGCCCATGTAGAACAGATTGTGGAATTCCCTTGGCAGAAATGAGCAAAGCAGCCATTACTAACATGCTGTCATACTGTTAACTGGAGCCGAATGACAAATCCATAGGAAATTTTGCTTCTATTTCTGCTCTTGAGCTATCAGTGAGAAGCCTGTGATTTCTTTTGGGTGTAAGTAGCAACCTTATTTCCCACATAGTTTCTAAGTTTGTGTTGTGTTTGCAAACATTATAATTTTATATGAGTAGTATCTGGGACTGAAGAGCTGGATCATAGCTCTTGTTTGCATCTCTAACTGTGAACTGCCTGCAAGGCCTGGGAAGCGACAGTTTTGGCTCTGTTCACTCTTTTCTACCTATCTCTGAATCATCTTCCTTTTTTCCACTCTAGGTAGAACACATACTTTCATTTGATTAGGCGCCTTTTTTATTATTATTTCAATTGTTTTTGTCTGTTTGTTTGTTCTGGAACTATTTAATATTTGCCAAGGAAGCCAAGGCAGACAGTACCTATGGTTCCAGTCACACATAGTTCAGAGCTAGCCTGAGTTTTGTGAGGAGGATTCATGTAGAGAGGGTTGATGGAAAAAAATAGAAAAAGGTTGATTTAAACTATTATCCTGTATCTTATGAGCAACCTCAAAAAGATGAAAGAATCTGCAAGGCAATTTGAGATTGCACCAAAGATGAATTCAGATACTGCCAGGCTCAGGAATAGTAAAAACACAGAGGCCTTTAAAAATGCTTCCTTGGCTACCCTTCCCTCATGGCCTGCAGTACTAATAGGCATTATATGGTGCATGTTCTTCAGTCATCCTGCAGTATCCAACTGGACTTATTAAATATCTGTAACCGGTTACACTTATATTCAGCCCAGACTCAACAATGTGCAACAATCATCTATTGCCTATGAAACCCCTGGCAGTGCAACAGAGAGCGAAAAGTGACATCAACCTGGTTAACTAATGCAAAGCTTTGCTATAAGCAAAAGCTTCTTTCCTATCTGCTTCAGTTTTGGACAGAAAACGCCTTTATATCTTCATATAGTTCTTTGTCTTGTGAAAGGCAGGAGGTTGTGCAGTATTTACTTCAAAAGCAGTAAAGTTGTTTCAGCTTTGAGTGGGAGCTAAGGGCAGTGAAGGGTTCCTGACACCTTCCGGCACAGGATTTCATAACAATTCTTATACTGCTCCTCCTGTTTTGGCAATAGCAGCTTTGTCATTGAAGACTAAACAACTGGAAGGACCAGTGGATACTTGCATGTGAGTTAAGTCTCAGCTCTGCCAATACAGAGTAGCTGTGTTGTGGGTGTAGTTTAGGCTTCATTTTGTCCTACATCAAGGATATTGAGAGTATGAGTGCCATCTGTTCTTCAGCTTGTAAGCAGATCCAGAGCTCTGCCCACACCACCTGGACCCTGTGGTTTTCTCCTAGCTGCACAGGATGGGTTCCTGGGTGCATGGGACTGAGGTGTTGGGGTAGGATTGAGGAACACTTAGAAGTGTGGTCTCGCGGATCTCCTTATAGCAATGGTAGGTGGATCTGGCTTGTTGCCTGAGATTGATAATCCTTCACCTGCCATCTCACATTTCTCTGATGGTTACTGGGTTGGTGGATTCTGTCACAATCACCTGACCCACTCTGCTCACCTCACTCAGGTACACTGCTCTGATCAGAGAACTCATATACATAGGATGTCCATTATGGATTGCTCCTCTAGTCTGGACGTGTAATAGCCCTGAACAACTTAGAAAGAAACCAATTTTTCAGTCTCACTTGCAAAATGCAATCAATATTTCTGATTTCAGGGGTATTGCACACTGAGAGAAAACGGTAAGTGAAAAGTATTATTTCCAAGTTATAAATCATGATATTTCCTATCTTCCATTTACTCCATTTTTTTGGCATCACATGACTGGCTTGTTCATCAATCAGTTTATATTCTTGCAAACAATAAAAGACCTTATAAATGTATTGATTTGGATCAGAGATCACATACAGAAATCTAGCTAATAAAAACCTATTCCATAAAAAGTAATTTTTTGCTCTTTGGGGCATGAAATTTACTATCAAAAGTATTCATGAAAAGTCAAATTGTGGCAAAAAGCCAAATTGTTTACAGGTGATTCCTGCTATGCAGAAGCATGTCATTTTCCATTTCATAAGAGCTAAACTCTATGTTCTGGTGCTAAGTGTGAACTTAAGTTATAAAATGCAGAATAGTTCCTTCATGTGTATTTTCAGGCATCTGAATTTAGTTGCTTGGTTTTAGATATATTACCCTCCAAATTTATGTTCTTTTAGGAGTAAAGATTAAAACTGATTTATGTAGAAACATTTTGATGTTAATAAAAAACATGATTCAGACCAAAAAACAGCCTGCCATTGCACTGCAGCACTAGCAGCCCAAAAAACTTGGAAGACAGAACGAAAAGGGCTGAGTAATCTTACTAAGAGTTGATACTGTCCTTGCTAATCTTCTGAAGTTATTAAAAATTGCTTAATTTCCAAGATTTTAGGCAGGGGTTAGCAATAATATCAACAGCACTGTCACAAAACATTTTCAGTCCACCAACACAATTGAATTCAGTTTCTGAATGTGGAAGATTTTCATTTCCTTGGACGCATGATGGGAGCCCAGTAGTGGTCTCATCCTAGCTGGCATTTTCCTACCACTGTTGTGCAATAAGATTGCTTACCATCTTGCAATATAAAATTGCGAAAACTAGTTAATATTTCCCGATGCCGCTGAATCTCCTAGACTTTATTTAAGGTTATAAGAACAGAGTATCAGATCACAAATGCCATCTTCTAGATCACTGTTTTGGTCTCCCCCTCTCCCACTTCTCCTGCTACTCAGCAGAATGCATCTTAGGCACTCAACTGCATTTTCTTTTAAAACTTTTTTATTTTTTTTTTGGGGCTTGAAGGTTTTAAGCCTTAATTGCTCCTCTGCTTGTTCATTGATGGAGCCGTTCTCTCTTTTCTCTCTTCACTCACACTGTGATCTGTCCCAAATTCAAGCCAACAAATCAAGTCAGGAATTTGACAGAAGTGACGTGGATGGATTTTTCACAAACAATATTCTTGGAATTCAGATGTCCTTCACATAACATTGGTACTGCATTCTCTGAAATTATTGTATTGTTTCAATCTGAAATGAAAAAGAATCAGTGATGGCATTGCCATAACTTGTTTTTTCCATGCTTTATGTGTTATAAAGCATTTAAGATTAAATGCTTATTGAATATATAAAACATTAAATATAGGAGAGTATAAATTTAACAAGTTTTCTTTACTGCCAGTAAACAATTTCTAACATGTAAAGCAAACTCCTATTTTCATGATGTTTTTGTCTCATGGGATGTCAGGCAACTATAGACTAACACTGAGCCTTAAAGTCGGTATGCCTATTAACCACTTAGTAATACATTAGGGCATTTCATACATTAATTTCTTCATTGATCAAAATGATACTTGGGGAAAAGAGTCTCTGCTCACAGGAAGCCAGTTGGATTTGCATGAGTTTGGAGAGATCTGACGGAGAATCAAACTCAGCCTTTCTGAGTGCACCTACACTGGCAGTTTAAGGTATAGTATAGGTGTGGTTTTTTTAGTGTGGATCGTTCTACATTTTGCCCTTGATGTACTATAGATGACAATTTTGTGTCCCCGTGGTATGCAGAAACTGGATTCTTTCTCTGACCTGGACTAAGGAACAGAAAATTTCTGGCATGAAAATTTTCAGACAAAAAGATTACGTTTCCTATTTAGTGTTTGCCATGTCACTTCTCAAGTCGAGTTCATAGTGCCAGTATATCTGAAAGGGAAATACTGATGGCAGGAACATTTAAATTCAGTATTACCACCAATAAACTTAATCTTGGAAAACTATATCCTCTCAAGTATTTATTCACCTTTCCTCAGTTTTTTGTGTTTTCCATCATAACTGCTAAACATTAGAGAATGCACTTCTTACTGTCAAAGCTGATTTTTCTCTCCAAGGACCCAGCTCCTCTTTGTGCATTACTGTAGTTAAACACAAATCATCAAAATCTCACTTTAATTTGTTGACTTGTAAGTATTTTTGAAACCTACAATATTAGTGTCTCTGACCTGAGTTGCAGGTCACTAGCTGGGATCTTGCCAGCTTGTTGTTCTTGAGAGGTGGTAACACAAGCTGGGTGTTTTCCTTGCTGCTGCTGATTTTACTGTGCACGGAGTAAGCCTTGTTGCTCCTAATAGTACCTAAAGGTGCCAAACACTCCACACAGCTTTATCAAGATCTGAGATTGCCTGCAGATGAGAGCCAAGGTTGAAGGCAGACTTCAGAGCCTTCCCATGCAGAAACCCGTTGGGGTCTGGGCAGGAAGGCATCTGCCCAGCCATGCAAATAGCAGAGAGCAGCCTTCTCACTCTGAGGCTTGAAAAATAGCCTCACCTGGTCCCTGGGTATTTCTAGCAAAAAAAACCTGTACAGAAAAGGACTGATGACTAAAATTACATTAGAGAAAGACTGGGTATTTAATTTCTTGGTTTCAGATGAGCAAAAGTTAAGATTAATTGCTATGATTCTTAGGTTTAGATTATTGTGCCTTAAGAGAAAATTAAATATCACAGGATTTGGAAAGCTTCATAACAGGCAAATAATAAGGTAAAATTTGGGGGTTTTCCCTAACAATACATTTTTAAAATAAAAATTATACTTGCAGGAGAACTTTAATTCTCCACTTATTACTTGTCAACACTATCATCTATGAACCAGATACTTATTTAACTTGAGTAATATGTTACAGGGTCAAATATGGAAATTTGATCCTTTGGGAACATGTATGGCATATATTCACTTCCTACTTCTATAAGGGATTGTACTGCATATTTATGGCTAAGCATATGCTCAAGAATTTTCCTGATATACACAGAATCACACTTGCAAAATATGCTGATTACGAGTTGTCGTGGTTTCAGTCTAAAACCAGATAGAAATATTAATTTGGGTTGCGAATTTAAAATTCTGTAATCAAGAGCAAAGCAGGTTCAAACTTGAAAAGAACAGACTTTATTAACTAACACAAAAAGAAAGAACTAAAAAAAAAAAGAATTAGAATGAAACCTTGAAAACACTCTCCCTCTATTACCAAAGTTTCTTTCATTCTTACTGACAACATACAGAAATCACATTCAGAACTTTCAGTCAGTTTTCTCAGTTCTAGAACAGTCTTTCTTCAACAGTTTTAGGGATTGGAGTATCTCTTATTTGCTATGAAAAAAACCTAACAAAACAAATATTTCATGATAACAACTGCCCGAAACATCTGTATCATGAAATTCTTCCCATGCTTACAGCTCTTTCATAGCTGTGCCTCTGGGTCATAATCGATGTATGGGGTTTATTTTTTAAAGACAAACTGTTCAAAAACAAAAGTTCTCTTCATCTTCTCGAGGGCAGAATCTTCACTTCTCTGTTTAAACTTCTCAGCAATTACAGCTATTTTAATACTGGCTTATTTAATACTGTATTCTCTTGCTCAGGTCTACAATTTGAACTTTTTTATCTCCCCATACTTCTCTATGGTTTAAAGGAAAATGTCTCATTATATTATAGTCTATCACCATAGCTTATAAGAAATTTTAATGTAGAAAATAAAACAACTCCTTATCTTCCTTTCATTTAAGACATCATTTTCTTTTTCCTGACTGTGAATATCTTTATGTGGTCTCTTTATGTGTCCTCACTCTGGCTTTTCTCTCACTTAAAAGAGGACAGAAGTTTTCTGGTTTCATCTGAATATTTAAAGAGTTCACAGAGGCAGCAGTCATACTAAAGCAGTCAAGTAATATATTTTAGGCTGTGCTGGGGCTGTGGGCTTCTCTATCTCTTGGAGTTTTGAAACCGCAGAGCCGCTCCCGGCTTCAGCCACTGACCACACTCTTGTGGCTGAAGAAAGGAGTCTGATGAACTCCTCTTTCCACCCCTCGGTCTCATCAGAGCAGAATCAGTCTCAGAGTAAACTCCGTTCGGGCGGCCCGATCTTGTCAGGGCCATCCCCCCCGCCCTGTCTCAGCAGTATGATGTCTCATGGCTCCAGGACAGCTCTGAGAAACTCCCTCAGCGGCCACACCGGTGAGAAAAGCAGCTCGGATTCCATCAGCCAGATCTCAGCGGCCGTGGCTCAGCCCCGCGGCCTCCCCTCCCTGCCCGGCCGCACCAGGCCCCGAGGGCCGCGGCGGAGCGGCCGGGCAGCGCCGGGTACCTCTGCTCCAACCGGGAACCAGAAGAAGGAACTTTCCCGGGTTCGCATTTAAAATGTGTATTCACAAAGGCGTACTCATGCTTTCATTGGTTTTATCAAGTGTCAATATTACACATTGGCCAATCAGGGCTAAACTATAACAAGAGTTTGTGTACAAAATGAATTTTGTCATGTTGTTGTCATATTATTATCATGGTACCTTAGAAATTTATCTTGATTTATTACAGTGAAAAAGATTCTGGGCAGAGCTAACAAGAACAACCACATTACAATCAATTCCAAGCAAATATGCAAAAAGCAATCTTGATCCTCCTCTGTGCCAGTGTTAAATATTACATTTTAAATAGCATCAAACTGTCAGCATCATGTACAGTGGATTTAGTGATCAGAGCATATTCTTCATGATGACCACCAATTCTCCTTTCAAAAATACTTTTTTTCTGTTACAAGTTAATCTTTCCTGGTTCTGTTTGTGGAGTTCCTGTACCATTCAACAATGCTGACTCATGGATTCCTTCTAGATCTGCCAACATCTATTCTATTTTCCTCTCTGAGTTTCTAGTCAAGAAACAAAATTGATGATCTCCTTAGTACAAATGAATACGAGATAGAGTCAATTCTCGCATAGGAAAATTTTACACTTTACAGTTTGCAAAATGTCTGGAGAAAATCTAGGACAATGACTAATCAGGACTGTGTTTTTCCTGGTAGGAATAAATTACAGAAACATTTTCCTTAATGCATATTGATGTATTAAATGTTTTGTAAAATAGATCACCTGCAAAAATGAGGGGATGTATAATATTAATACCTAGATGAGTCATATACAAGAAATAGAACAGAATTTAATTTTGCCCAAGTAAATATTGCCACTACTTTCTCTTACAGTAATAAGTAGTTAAGCCTATTAGGCCAACCTCCAAAACTCTTTCCACAAATGCAGTTTTAAGTTGACAGTTCTTGTCATGCTATTTATTATTCTCCCTAGGCAGCTTCCTATTCTCTCTACTTCATATATATAGAGTCTGATTCCAAGGCCTGAAAGACAGAAGCAAGGGGAAAAGGCATAGGGAGTCAGTAGAGTATCTGGGAATCAACCCTAGAAAGACAAAAGTAAAAAGCAATTTTGAAGTTTTTTTCTGTGTTTTATAGTGAAGTGCAATAGAACAGCCGAAAGGTGAAATAAAGACATATGTGAGTTACAGAACACCAGTGTGTATGACTTGGGTCTGAAGTAGGTATGGTGAGATTTATTAGATGCAGCAAGGCTTAGGATAGCCAGTTTTGCATGCTTGTCTTGATTCTTGTGAGTTAACATTTTACCTTTTTTTCACCAGAATCTAGTCAGTTTAGAAATTGAGAACTTTCTTTCAATAAACAGTTCATTTAACATTCTAATGAACAAAACAAATGACAAAAATTTTGAAGTTTCTATTAGAAATCATACCATAAAATTTCAGATCAGCTTTAATCCTAGGCTCTATCCTTTATAATTCCTTATTATATCTGACTAGTTGTTTTAAACCTTTTGATCAAATGATAAAATAAATATTATTGATGTCAAAGAGACACCTTAGAGAAAACAAATCTGAGTAACATCATAACTACAGATTCTTTACCAACTGAGCTGCCAGGGTTGAATTCTCAGACATAAGGAGAATGAATGTGGTATTAGCCTACAGTTTTAGGCAGGATAACACAATCATAATAGGGACAATACTTTTGTTATATTAAAGGAAATCAGTGTGCTTGAAGAGCAGAAACCTGACTAGTAGCAGGAAGTTTCATTTATGCCATGCATAGGTAGTATACTCATCACAACGCAGTGTGAACAGAGAACAATTTTAGGCATCATAACTGTTTCTTGGAACAGTTATTTCAAAAAGCTACAACAAAACAGCTACTTAACTATGATAAAATCGTGAACAACAGGTAGAACAAAATTCAAGGCACAATCACAACAAAAGTTTCTTCAACATTAGTATAAAAATACACTAAAATTCAACAACATTATTGGAAGAGGAAAAAAAGTATATGGTTTGATTAAAAGGGCCTGTGTGAAAGCATGGAAAATCATAAAATTCTTGTAGGTGGCATAGAGATTTCAGATATCACAGTGGAAATGTTGAAGAAATATGTATTATTTATCAAAAGAAAAGATTCTGAAAGAACCATATAAAATTAAAATGATAAATAAACTTCTAACATCATTAACCACTGAGTCTATTAGAATTAAAAGTCACGCTTCAGAAATAAATGGGAGACTTGTTCAAATGAGAAAATTTGAAAGGAGCATAAATACTCTCTAGTTGAACATAAGGCCATAGTAGGGGAGGACAAAAATTATTTTGATGTAGAACTTGCTTAAAACATTAACAAATACTGAAAGTTCCTCAGAAACAACAGATACAGGAATTTTCCCAGTTTTTGCACAGGCCTATTTTATAAGGTAGATTTATGTTCACAAGTACTTTGTAGGAAACAGAATCCAAATTTCATGCTAAACTTCCTGTTATGCAGGACTTAAGCAATAGGATCATTTGCCACTAGCTTGACTATAAAATAATAACAATTACAAAATAGCAGATAGCTAATTACACAGTAAAATATTGTAAAAACCAACTTGAAACATAACATACATTTGAATAATTTATGGTAACGGACTTTGAATTGTATCATTTGATCTTCATACAGCAGTACTTGGGGTTTTCATTTCTTGCATGAAAAGTTGGTTTTGCAAACTCTGAAACACATCAGACTTGAGCAAGGGCTAGAAAGAAGCTGTTGCTTCCTAAGGAGGGGCAAGGAGAGATTTTTGTGAAATGAATTGCCTGGATCTTTGAATCTGGATTTTACAAATGTTTTTCCCTGCTGTTCTGTTCAAAGAAAGAAACAAAAGGATTTGTCACCTTGGCCACAGGTTTCTCTTTAATAATTAACTTATGTGTCTCATACTTCATGTATGTGCTTTTATGCATCCTAAGTACTACATGAATTTAGTGGCCTGGTTTGGAGTTACGGATTTTATGAGGCAGTGACAGTCAAAGCTCATATTCGATTAATAAAAGTCTTCCTATAGTTCTCAGGTTTCATCTAAGAATGACCTAATGGAGGAAATACAGCAAAGCATGTATGCAGCAGATGTTGTACGTAGGATCTTACCTAGGGGGAGAAATTGCCTTTTCTACCCAGAGATGTGTCTGCTGACATTCCCCCTGGAACCTGACAAACATTCGCTCTGTAACTCCAAGTCTCTTAAATCAGACTGACACCTGCAGAAAAGTGTTTGGGCAGTGAATGCATTTGATGAGCCAGACCATTGTTCTCCTTTTGTTTAATGCTGTAAACACAGGAGTGTCCTTCTGCATCTAAACATAACTTATGTCTCTAATTATGTTGACTTCATTTTTCCAGTTAAAGTGCCTAATCTATTATTATGATGATGTATTTAAGATTTTCTAGAACTAAATACCGTTTTTAAAGGTTTTCCATCATTTTATGAGGGAAAAGTCACAGTCAAAATGGACTTTCGTATTTAACAAATGTTGCTGAATGGCAAGACATGGCCCAAACGGGGTATAAGCAAAAAGATTCAAAAAAGGAGCAGTAATCTACTTTGTAAAAAAAGGTGAATTACAAACACAGTGTTCCTGCAACATGGGAAACTTTAAAGCCTGCAATTCAGCATTGTAAATTGCTCATTTGAGTTCATACATTTATGAAATGCATGAATTAATCCAGTTTTGCAGAAAATAATTTTTAAAGTGTTGACTTGGATGGAACCTAGATGGACACACAAGAAAGGAAATTTTTGAGACCTTTGAGAATTTATAGACTTCAAGAGGATACTTCTGCTACGTTTTCTACGATGCAAATATGTCTCAGAACAACACAGCTAAATTTCAGTGTTGTATTTATGAACATTTCCTAAATATTTGACAGTAATAGTTCACACATAAGCATGAAGTACTTAAACTGACTGATTATCTTGTCA
>WAAG01043045.1:0-12162 GCA_013390105.1 Tichodroma muraria | reverse complement strand
TCTTAGGTACAGAACAATTTCCTAAAGAAACCTGCAGAGTAGTACTGTGTATCATCAGGGCTGTGACACAACAGTTAAGAAAAAATGAGGAGACAGGCTGTGCTCCAGAGCCTGAATTTCTCACAAGTTTCTTGCAGTGATGAAGAGTGTCTCTGTTGAAATAGGAATGGCTATGTGCACAAAGGATCACACAAGTCCATCACAAAACAATGAAACACAGTAATAAAACCTATCCCTTCGCATCTTGAAGTTGTTACAGTTGATAAGAGTATGACTGGGGTGCTGCATCAGTCCCAGTTGATGGACATCACTCTTTGCATTTGTGTTTACATCTGTGCAAGAATGACAGAGTTCCTCTGGATGGAAATAATGTGTTATCTGGGCTTCTCATAGTACTGACATCTTCCAGTCTTGTGATACTATGAGGAAAATAAATCTCTTGTCATTTCAGCCCATAAATGGCTCCCTTTGGCATTAAAAAGTCTGCAAAAACCATAATTACAATTGCAAAAAAAAAACAGAGACAAAACCCAAGTAACAGATCCTACATGCATTCCCAATGCATGACATCTAAGGCATAAGTGCAGACACTTTTCTACTCAAAGATGCTGCCAAATGAAAAAAAAAGTCAGTGCTATTTGTTCCTGCTACTAAAAAAAATATGTTTTCTGAACTGCATTTCAAAATCACTTTGTATTGAGAATGCCTTCTGGAACACAATCCAGAGCTGTTATAAGAGAATTCTGCTACCACCTTCTGGCTGACAGAAATTCTTAGCGCTTATTTAACCAGCACACACAGTTCATAATGCGTTTGCTGTTTTTCAGTCTGCACTCTTCACATGTTACTGCCCCATCTTCTTTAATACATAAACAGGAGTTACACACAAAAACTCAAACTGTTGTTTTGCTAACCCTTCTGTTTTGTAATTAGGAAGATTTAAATTTTTCATAACCAAAATTAAATTTCTTGACATAAAATTAAGTGGGCTTTTTCCACACCTTATCCCTCTCAAAAAAGTGTTGTTATTCAATCCAATTTATTTCACTATCAATGAACAAAGAAACCCATTGTTAACACCACTATGAAAAATACTTCACAAAAAATGGTCTTGTAAATCCTTTTACAGACTTCTCCCATTGCATGTGCAATTAGTCCCACAAACTTCACAGCATCAGAAACAAATGTAATCAGTATGCTGGATAGCTGCTTTTACTTGAATAAACTTGCTTGCAGCAAATTAAATGGGAAAGAAAGCGCATAACCAGATCATAGCCTCCTTAGCTGTGTTATGACCTTTCCTACTGTTGCCACAATTTATTCTCAGAACTTCTCTAGTTGCCAAATAAAATCAGCACTTTTTTTCTTTTGCTCTTAAGTAGCCAAAAGTCAGCTCCAGAAAAGCCTGAAGCTGTTAGATTCAAGTTTCAGAATCCTTAGGACAAACAAATTTACATTGTGTATTTAGGCATTTAAAATGCCCTTATTTTGAAAACATCAGATGTGGGGAACTGTCCAAGAGAGCACCTCGAATGAGTTTGGTAATACTGACCAAGTGAGAGTAATTGTGAGGAAAGCATAGAGGAGCAAAGTAAAGGTCATCATTATTCACCAGAACTAAGACCAGTCACTTCTAATGTAAGCACTTTCTGTTGCTGAAACTGGTGCTCAGAACTTCAACCAGATTTAGCTGTGTTAGTCACCTCCAAGGGAAAAGAAGGAAAAAGGACAAAAAGCTGGGGATGAAAGCTCAAACACTCCATGAAAATATTCACCAAGTTAAAGCAAATGTTACTATACCGTAACTTTTAAATATCTGATCTAAAGACTCCACTAAGACATCCACTAAGCTGGATGAGGGACCCTAAACATCACCTAGTTCCAAACCCCCCACCATGGGAAGTGATGTTACCCACTAACATCACTGGATGTTGCTGCTCAACTTGGACAAAGTTGCTCAAAGCCCCATCCAACCTGGACTTGAACACTTCCATTTTCTGAGCAACCTGTTCCAGTGCCTCACCACCCTCACAGAAAAGAATTCCCTAATACATAATCTAAACCTGACCTCTTTCAATTTAAAGCCGTTATCCTTTGTCCCATCACTACATGGCTGCGTGGAAAGTCTTCCTCCAGTTCTCTTGCAGCTCTGCTTGGGTACTGGAAGAATGCTCTAAGGTCTCCCTGCAGCCTTCTCTTCTCCAGGATGAACAACCCCAGTCCTTTCAGCCAGTCTTCAAAAAAGAGGTGTTCCAGCCCTCTGGCATCTTCATGGCTCTCCTCTGGACTTGCTCCAACAGGCCAACATTTTTCTTTTGCTGAGGGCCCCAGAGCTGAACACAGCAGGTGAGACCTGATCCAAGCGGCACAGAGGGACAGAATCCCCTCCCTTGCCCTGCTGGCCACACTGCTTTGGATGCAGCCCAGGACACGGTTGGCTTTCTGGGCTGTGAATGCACATTGCCAGGCTGTGCTGTGCTTCTTATCCACCAACACACCCAAGTCCCACGGGATGCTCTTATTCCATTCTCTGCCCAGCCTGGACCTGTGCTTGGGATTGCCCTGATCCACGTGCAGGACCTTGCACTTGGCCTTGTTGAAGTTCATGAGGTTTACATAGGCCCACCTCTCAAGTTTGCCAAAGTCCCTCTGGATGGCATATTTAGTTTCAGTTCTTCTCCTGCCAGTATTCCTGTAATCCACCAACTTTGTGTTTGAATTGCTTTGGGTCACAGCATTAGGGCACTGTATGTAGCTACAGGAATTATCTTGCTTATTTTCTGTCATCTAGACAGTTGGATTCTTTAAACTTCAATATAGCATTTATCTTTAATAATTCACATATTGTGTAGCATTTCAATCTTGTTTCAGCTGCAGGAAGGATGAAAAAGGTCACTGTAATACATGCATCACTACAAGTTATGACAAAGCAGCACTCTGGAGAATGGCTGTACATACTGCATCAAACAGGTTTTACTTTCTGCAGTGAGGTCAAAGGCATAGAAAAATTTAAATGGGGAAGCATCAACATATTATCCCACATCCTATTAAACTCAGTAACGAAATTTCCAGTCTCCTTAGCAGCACCTGAAAGCAGACTTCTGAAAACTGCCTAAAATAATGTTTTCTAGATATTGCAGACACCTAGGTTACTTAGAAAATTAGCTTTGAAAATTCTGCCTTAAATGAATTCCAACAATCGCACAGCAAGCCTGTGTAAAGTCTGATATCAAAGGAGGTGGTAAGCCTTAATGAAGCATCTACTTAAATTCAGGTTGTGCTTTAGCAGCAAGCACTCTGGTGGATTATTAGAAGCGGATGCTGTTTAATCTCTCTTGCCTCCTGGGAAAACCTGGCATTTAAAAAATCACAGAAGGGGGAGAAAAGCGGTCTCTCCCAAAAAGTTAGTTGTTCTGCTTCTCCATGAGGTGTGACATTTTAAGATGTTCTGCCCATCAAATCTTAACATATTCAGTTGAACAGGACAGTTTCTTGCTAACTCTGCAGGCTTTTGGTTTTTAGTTTAAGAAGGATTTTACATTTGTATTTTAAATGTCTGCTAAGCTTCCTAAAGAAAGGATTTGATAAATAATTTCACATTTTGATATTTTCAGATCTGAAACAGAGCTACCTGTCTTGATTTTAAATGAGTCCTCAGAATCCATTTACATTTCAAGGATTCCCTCTCTGTTCCAAGGAAGCTGAGAGAGCCCAAAATGACCTCTGCCTCTGATTAGAAGCAAAAATATTCTGGTGTGATGCAACAGCTCTAGCCTGAAGCTTGAGTCTTGAAAACCTTCTCCTCACTCTCCCTCAGATTTATTGAAAACTGGTTTAGTTTGGGGTTTTTTTGCAATCCCATGTTCAGCAGTTCTGTACAATGTCCCGATTTGAAGACTCCAGGATGAAAGACTCCTCACCCAACAAACTGGCAAGCAAATCATATTTACAGAAATTCTACATTTTGAGAAGTGAACTGAAACATCCTGTTTTTTTACAGATTCCAGGTCTACAGGGAAACTACGCCATTTCCAATGCTTGGAAATACACCCAAGTCCCATTAACCATGGATGAGATTGACTTTTAAGTGGTAGGTTAAATTCAGGGTGGCTTTTTTCAGTGAAATCTTTGCACAGAATCTGGCTCAGTGAAAAAATAAAGGAAAAAAGAAAGGGGGGTTGGGGGAATATAAATCCTTCTGCTATCACACATACAATAAAACCCAGAGCATACAGTCTCCTGTGTTATGTCTGTTCAAGGTAGAACACTGCTTCCAAAATTTTTTAACTGTAACATTTCTGACATGAGAAAAATAGAGCAGATGTAATTAAAATAAAAAGCGTACACTCACAAATCTTTCACTCTTTCTCAGATGTCTTATAACACCTAATACAAGATCCAGTTGTTAAAGGCACCATAAAAGCTTGTCTAACACTCTGGAATCCAACACTCTGGAAAACTTTGAAACTGAAAATAAAGGACAAAACACATAAAAAATTATCTACATACTTTCCATGTTTTAAGTTCTAGGGAACCAAAACCCAGTGATCATCCATTAGACCATTATTCCTTATCACTCTGAATCTCAAATGAAAGGTTTCTGCACAAAATATACAGGAATAAATTAGATTTAAGTCTATCATGCCCACAAGATAATTTTGTAAATCATATTTGAACAAGTTACTTTCTACCTTTCCAAAACTGGTTGAAAGCCTCTCATGCCTTCCTATCGAGCACAGAAAATGCCTTTTTGAAGCTGTGCAGACTTCGGTGAGACAAGGATTATGTACTGACAATTTGTAGTGTTTTGTGCAAGCCGAATACAAGCAATTTCAAGAGCTGATTACAAACCATTATTTTCTTCCATAGTGTTCTGTGAAACAAAAAACTCATTCTATTTAACATCACATATAAAGACGACAGATACAGCTTGGTAAATTTCAGAGATCTGACTGTGTGCATTAAAATCAACAACAAACTGCGTTTTCAGATGAATTTTCTTTAATGCTATACACTGTCGAATTTTGAATTCTGAAGAAAATACATTCTTTTTTGATTTCTGTCTGGAAGAAATTAAGGCATGTTTCCATTAAGGCATGTGTTCCCAAAAAGTCTGTTGTGTATATTCCCAACAAATTGCAGTGAGACAGCAATTAGTTGGGAATATACACAACAGACTTTTTGGGAACACATGGATTGTGTTTTTCTTTTCTCAAGTCTCCTCTGAGTGTTAGAACCAAACTCCATTACTAACATCATAGGAATGCTACTGTTTAATCCAGTAAATAAATACTACTACGCTGCTAAAATAACTCCTCTTGAATTTTTAAAAAATATTCTTTCAACAGAAATTGATGCTGCCCCTGCAGAAGCATAACTTTTTCTGCACTGCACAAAGCCAGCAAAATGCTGGTTCCTTCTAAAATGGATGTATGCTTGCAAGCTATGGCTGAAATGCAACCACAGTTACAGAAATATCACAAAACTTATGGATATAAATCACATTTTATTTTCATGTGGCACTTTCACTGACAGGGAAACAGATGAATTTTGTTTTAAGAACAATTCTTCACCTTATGGTAATGATGCACATACACCTATATGCAACATTTCTATCCACCTTCTACTTATTTCATAAGGCATCTAACAAAAAAAAACCAATTAAATGCTTTTCTATAGAAATAGAAGCATTCTTACATCTCCCCTTTTTTTCCAAGTTCTTATTACCACTTGCATTTATAAATTAAAATGCTTCTGGTAAATAGCAAGAGAATGGGGTTTTCTTCTGCTTTAAACTACAAAAGGCCTCAATGGGAACTGCAGATCAGAAGGAAGCATTCAGTATTCGATGGCTCAAACAAATGCGTATCTTTCTGTGAGACAGACATAAAAAGATGCCAGCCGACATCAGACATCAACTCACAAGTTTGCAGAAGTTCAGGGCTACGTCGGAAGCAGTCTCCCAATTATCCTTTTTGCATCCTGAAACTGCCT
The DNA here is from genome assembly GCA_013390105.1 of Tichodroma muraria. NCBI lineage: Eukaryota > Metazoa > Chordata > Aves > Passeriformes > Sittidae > Tichodroma > Tichodroma muraria. Next base: position 6,168 of record WAAG01043045.1, on the reverse strand, counting down.
TTTAAGAAGCACATTTTTTTTGTTCATTCTGTGCACACATGCTTCAGGATTTGTCATACGCTGTACGAACACCCAGACAATTCTATTTTAAAAGCTGTGCAAAAGACGTTTAACAAGAGGAACCCACTTGTAATTGCGTGCAGAACATAGTTGTCTGTAGTTATATACTTAGAACAGCATGTAGTGACAAGAGAAGGAATGGCTTCAAACTGAAAATTTTAGACTCAGTATTAGGAAAACATTCTTAGGTAAGGCATTGGGACACTGGGTGCCCCACCCTGGAAGTGTTCAAGGCCAGGTTGGATAGGGCTTGGAGCACCGTGGTCTAGTGAAGCGTCCCTGCCTATCGTGGTGGGGCTGGAACTAGATGATCTTGAAGGTCCCTTCCACTGGAAACTATTCCATGATTTTAAATACAACCTCTAAAATGCACACTATGGAGCACATATAAGTTGGCCAGCTGTCAGGAGCAGCCAGGCAAACTTTCAGGGAACTAAGAGAACATAAATTAGTGTTTTCCACAGAAAGTTTCTAACGCTGGTATCTGTGCTTCAGTGCAAACGAGACAGCCATTAAACACAGGCATTTATTTCAAATCAAACCCACATGCAAGGAAAAAAAATGGAAAAAAAACCACAAAAACAAAACAAAACAAAACAAAACAAAACATTAAAAAGCGCCAGAAATTGTCCCGAGGCCGAGCATTCACCCACAGTCGCGGCACCACTACGGCCCAGGCGCTCGGCCGTTCCGCGGCCTCGCAGCAGCGCCTGCGCGGCCGCTCGCCCGCTCTCGCCGTCCCCCGAAGCTTCGTGAAAATTCCGGAAGGCTCCGGCCGGCTCTTTCCGCCGCCCGAGCTGCCCCGCCCCCGGTGCTGCTGCCCGGCTTCCTTCCTTCCTTCCCTCTTCCTTCCGCCGTGCTCCGGCAGGCTCGGCTCTCCCCGGCGGCGGGGCAGGAGGTGCTGCGGCCATGTCGCTGCTCTGCTACAACCGGGGCTGCGGGCAGCGCTTCGACCCCGAGAGCAACACGGAGGGTGAGAGCGGCGGAGGGGCCGGGGAGCGGGGGCGGCCCCCGGGGCTCTGCGGGCGCTGTGAGCCCGTCCCCGCTGCGGGGNCGCCGTCATGTGTGCCAGAGGTTCGCAAGGCCAACGTAGGCTTCTCTTCTGAGGGTCTCTGAGGCCGTCGCGTTCGTCGCAGTGACCACCGGCTTTTTGTTGTTCAGTTTGGTTGGTTGGCTTGGTTTTGTTATTTTTTTTTTTAGTTTAAGCGTGTGTACTTGCAGCAGGTAAGTAGATGTGTCGAAATGGCACACGTGTGTTTGCTTTTCCAAGTGCCTTAAGCGCTTGCAATGCTTTCCCTGTGTTTGCTGGGAATCCTGGTGAAATGTATTTCTGTCATTGGGGTTTCATAATTCCGCAGAGACTGCAGAAGGGTGATCTGTGTTTTCAGCAGGCTCGCCCTCACCTGCTTTGTAAAGTAACTATGTTGGTTGAATTTCTAGTATGCTCTCTTTGCATTATTTTAATTTTTAGTGACCCCCAGGGTTAGAAGTAGGCTAACATGTTCTACCCTGTGCATTTTCCGTGGTTTAGAACCGTGGCAATAAAGAGTGTTTATTTTTCTGAGCTACGTGTTTTTGCATAGAGAGGGGCAATACATTGAGTAGGTCTTCCTATGTTAGTAACAGGAGATGCAGGAGCATTTGTGGAATGCTTACATTTAGTGATCTCTTTGGCCACCATCCCCTACACCCCTTTGCTCCAAAAGGCAAAGCAGATAATTATAATATCGTTAAAAAAAAAAGGAAAAAAGAAATCCTGTTAGGACTTTGTGACCTGTACTCTTCTAAAAGTAACGCTTCTTTACAGTTTGTGATCAAGTTGTAGTAAACTAGGTCAGGTTGGCATGGCCACATGCTAGCTCTGTAGTGTTTGGGTTGGGGAAAACAATTTCATGGCATGAAATTTGTTTCAGTAAGTGGCTGAGACATGTAGTGGAATGACTGTGACCTACATTAAGCAGTTCTGAAGGTAAACGTAATTATTCACTGATAGCTGCAGAGAACCAGGTTTTGCATTTGGGTGACCCCAGCAAATTTCTACTTTGACATTTAATGAAACGACTAATAAAGTGATTTAAGACTGTAGCAGTAAGGTGATAGCAGTGTGTGCATTGTAGGATCAGTTTGGCTATGAAATTGACGCCAAAAAAGCTCCAAACAACTTGTAGTACTTGTGTCCCCAAAAATTATCTGAGGGTTAGACAAAATGGCTTTGAAATGCTTTGGTCTTCTTGGTAAAGGAAAGGTGTTAACAGCAGTGGAGAGGTAACTTGTTTTGGTTTGGATTTTTTCAGTAAAAATATAGAATAATAGCAACCAAAGGCTGCAGCAGTCTGATCTGATACAAGTCAGAACTAGAATATGCTTTTATCTGCTTGTATCCTATTTTTTCGGTTTTCCCTGCCTAGTGTGAGAAGGGATCCTTCGTGTCAGATAAGAGCTGTTGGACTCGGTGTGAGTGCAGACGAGCTGGTGTTTCACTGTCCTCTAGCAGGGACAGTAGTCAGACTGCTCAGTGGACAGACCCCGCTGGCTCTGCTGAGGCACTGCAGAGCTCCTTGTCCTGGCATCTTCTCTCGTGAGGCACGCAGGGCCCTCAGGAAGCAGCAGCCAAGTGGGCTGTCGTTTGCTCCAGGATGTACCTGCTGCAGAGAGGGCTCCAGGGAGCCAGGAAAAAGGATTGCCCTTGGCCACATGGACGACCGGGCTCTTGTCTGTGGCTGCCTTGAGCTGGAGCGTAGCCACCCCTGAGTTAGTTGATTATAAGATGGTTCTGGTCTCTAAAGCGGTTGCTGTTATTAACAGCGTCTCTGTAATGAAGAATGCTTGTGAAGAATTAGAAATGTTCATTTAAGTCTTCTGACTCAGAAATAATCTTTGTTACAAAACGGAGTTTATTTTTACTCTCATGATGACATACTTACATACTTTTGGAAAAGAATAACCTCTACTTGTATTTTTATTTGATTTAACAAGTCCTGATCTCTGTGCAAAATAATAACTTTTTTCCTTTTTAATTTTCCTGTGAGGTTTGCCAGCATTAGCTTTTCATCCTGAAACTGAAGGAATTGATAGAAGTTTTAAGGTATATTTCTAGGTCTTGCTGAAGGGCTGATGTTCCAAAATATGTGTATTTTGATTTAAGATGGGAACTGGTGTCCCTCAGACTGTATTAATGCTTTAGACTTAGGCATTGAATATAAAATCAAAGAAAATTATACCAAGGTTTCTTTAAAAATCTACATATATATAGGTAAGATAAAAATAACCAAGTTTGGGTTGGGTTTTTGCTATTAAATATCTGTAGGCAGATTGCTAATAAAGTTATTTATCACTTTTTTCTTTTGTTTCCTATTATGTGCATTGTTACTGTTTGTCACTTTTAAGTCTAATTTTGCTTTAAAGGCTAGAAGATAGTGTTTAGAGTCAAGTCAGTGAAATACTATGCATGCAGTAAATGTCAGTGAGAAGTTATATAATCAGAGCAGTTGTATTACATGTGAAAGGAATACAAGTGAAAGAGAACAGCAGTGTAGTGTTGATAAACATCTGTTAATACAAACACTTTCATTAATGGAGGTTGTTTCTGTGTAGTCTTTGTACAGAGTCTATTAGTAATAAATAGTATTGACATGTCAAAATTGTGCGTGTGGAACACTAACCTTTGGGTTCAAGTCCTTAGGTTGCTTAGGATACTACAAACATTGAAAAATGAACAAGGTAATTATGGTTAAAATCATGAACTCATGATTTGCATTAACAGACTTTTTTACCAGAGTACTTCTCGATAGAAAGCTCTGATCAGGTTCAAATAGATGTATCTGAAGTGGTAAATCAGTGTTTTCTGTCTGTCAGGTAGCCATAGGGTCACCTTCTTATTTCTGCAAAATTATCAGTAAGGTCTCATTACTGATGAAGGCCAGGGGTGGTCCATAGAAAGGTTACTTGCTCCACGTAGAAGTAGTAGTTTGTCTTAGATACCTGCTGTCTAGTTTGTGTTATATAATATTTACGAAGAAAGAAAAACTGATTATTTATGTTTAATATATGCATTTAGAGAGCTTTTTCTGTGGAATCTGGATTTTTCTGAGTAATGATATGCACTCGGGGAAGTGGGGCAGCTCATGGCATACATGAATTGCAAATGTGACATTTTTGCTGTGTTTGTAATCATATGAATAAAGATTCTTGGTATGCCTCAATATTAATAAATACTCATTGTCTTCTAGGGTCATGCACATACCATCCAGGTGTGCCCGTTTTTCATGATGCTCTCAAAGTAAGTATGCAACTGTCCTTTTAAGTATTATCTTTTTGTTTTTTCATCTTTTTAATTCCAGATCATTCAGTGTTGAGAAACTGATGTTCGGCCTATCATGACCAACCCCATGAAATTAGAAAAGCACAGGTACTCACTCCTGAAAAAGAAATTAAAAACTCCACTCACATGGTCTAAATGCCATGCAAATCTAGATGACTTGTTTCCTGTTGATTGACTGACTTTAGGTCTCTCAGCAGTTTAATTAGGTCCTCTAAATAGGACTGTGGAGCCATTGAGAGGTTTCATACTCTTTTAGTTAATTAACCTGCTTGGAATTCAGAGCAGCTGCTTGTGGTCTAATGTGGCCAGGGCACTAATGTATATGTGACATTTGTCTGCTGTAAAAAACAGTCACGTTCATTTAATCAGCCAGATGAGGATGTTGGTTAAATTGGATCTGATCACCCATGCTTTTTATGCAGCTGTCCAGGATTTTGGGCTCCATCTTCAGTGATGAATTAAATATACCTGTGACAGGTCTCCAGTGCTTAGACCAAGTGCGCAGCCCATCCTTGGGTTTGTGCTAAACTGTTTTCCCTCTCCAGAATCTACTGGATACATACAAAGTGCTTACAGGGAATCTTTTGAGACACAATTGCTGAAACAGTACTGGAAATCATTCTAATAATTTAATTGTGTGTAGTCAGAAATCTGATGTCCAGAAATGGAGCCTGGCACTTTATTAATATTGATATAACCTAAGTGACTTTTTTTAGAACACTCAACTGCTGTTTAGCTGACCTTTGGGGGCGGGGGGGAGTAGTTTGGGTTTTTTTCTTGGTACTTAGGAATTACTTCTGCTGGAAGTGCATCTCATCCCAACAGTGTGGTGTCTTTTGGCCTTGTGAAAGCTTCTGCATTTGTGCTGGGCAGTGTGTTTGCTGTGAGCTGTTGCTTGTATTGCAGTACCTGACTCTGGCATCGGCCATCATGTGCCACTGGCAAATTGGGACAAATACCCTTAGATCAAATACTGTACAGTTGCTTAGACTATGGTAATTTTTTTTGTACAAAGTATAGCTTTACTGTATATTGTAGCTGTACTCAGAGCACAGTACAAAAATCTTCTACATAATTATAAAGAGAGAAATTATACATCGAGCTCAAAAACTTATGGTTAGTCCCTCTTTCTCTTACGTATTCACTGCTTATAAACAAGTACCACTTTCCCCCTTCTCCTTATCCCACCTCTTGACCTAGTTAAAAATTATCATAATTGCAAATGAGCAGTTTTCTTTCTGCTGTGAGTTCTAGGTAATCTGGATGGGCAGGATGAACGTTTTGTCTCCCCAGCTGTGGAAATGGTTAATATTTTGAGGGTATTTTAGAACCACCTACCTAAAACCCATTGTGTTGCTCCACTTAAGCTTTCAAAGTGTGGTGCATTAGTCAAACTGTTGCCTCTAATAAGGTTCTTTGAGTTCTAAGATATATTATTCATAGTGGCAAGGTAATTTGCTCTAAAATTGAATTTCTGGTTTATATAATAGAAAGTGCTCTTGATTAATGTAGTTGGATAGCTGTGTAATGCACATATCCAGCTCTGTTGGTGGGAAATAAGCAATTGAAACATTTGAGTGTTGCTCAAGAAAAAAAAAACAAAACACACCTTATAATCTTTGGAAGAGGGCCTGTGCATTGGGCCACAGGTGAGCCTGGTCTCAGGTGTAGTATTTGTTTGTTTTGCTTACGTGTTACTTTATGAGATGAAGTAACATTTCTGTTCTCTGTTGTACAGAGTTGGCACCTAACTTGTTATGGAAGTATTGCCTCATATTTACTGAACT